>OX393551.1:64077470-64337441 GCA_947650365.1 Chamaelirium japonicum | reverse complement strand
ACACTAGATCGCGTGTTTTCCCTATTATAAGGAGCCATATGGACTTTCCAACAAAATAGAGAGCCGCTTTTTGGAACCATCTTAAAGGACTCAAGTATTGTGCCCTCATGGCCGCTGCGAATGACCATTTAAGAGCTCAACACTGGCGAATGGAGCCGAGTAGGGGCAAATCTTTAATACATCCCCTCTTTTTTTTGGTAGAATTATGAGGGATATATTCTACTGAAAACCTGATATTACAACCAGAGATAGCATGATTCAAAGCTGAGGAAGACTCTTCCCCACCCCATGCATACAATTGATATGACTAACATTAAGAATGCGATGATCTGATTTCTCCTGAAGGATGAGATCCACAATACAATCCGAAGTGTTCGCATAAACCATAACATTATTAGAATCCACTGAAGAGGCATCTAACTCATGAGCACAAGAGTTTGTTGATCTGGGGATCTTGTAGGCTTAAAACCCATATTACTTGGAGTCTCGCCGGCGGTTTGGTTGTTACCGGAGTTGGAGGGTAAACCCAGAGGAATGAGAAGGTTGATGTTGATGTTAGAGACGGCTACCGCTGAAAGGATGAGGGATCGAAAGTTTGACTATGATTCAGGTCATCGCCGGCCACCGGAGAGACGTCACACCGGCGATTATTGCTATCACAGACTATATCCGCTGGTGGGTTGGTTGTCGCCGAAGTTGGAGAGATCAGCGATGAAGATTCATGTGGGGTTCATTTGTTTACTGTCGGCTCTATATAGGGCTGCAACTCGGGCAGGCCAATGCTAACCCAACCCGAATCTAATCCAGACTTAAGCTGACTTGGGTTGTGATTTTACATGTATGGATTGGACTTAGGTTAAAAAATCTCGACCCAACCCGTAAACACCCCTATAATGTAATCCGATGCAACCCACAACCTACGTACTCAAACTTGTAACATGTGACATATTCTTCTAACTGCAACCGTTGGATGATCATTTATCCACCATCCAATGGTGGAGCCTCGAGCCCTACCCCTTCATAAGACAAAGGTAATAAACTGGCCAACCTGCTGGTCCATAATGCTTTAAGTTACCTTGAATAATTGGTAATGGTTATTGGTGCTTATAGTTATAGGTTGAACCATGCCAACGCACCCACTCTGATCTACCCAACTAGGCCAACCTAACCAACTCGACCTTGGGTTGGCTTGGGCTGGGGAACTTCAACCTGATGACCTCGCATCGTTGGGCCCTTGACGATGATTAGATATCTAGTGAGACATCTTGCAGGACTGGTGGTCGACCGAGCTGCTTGGTTCCTGGTATCGACTCAGCCGCCGTCCGCCGTCAAATACTTTCGAGACGATGCATCTCTGCTTACCATATACCAAGTTGGTAGAGCACAACTCTAATTTGACTTGTCGATCCCAAGTTGTTATCCTATGGGGCAATACATCACATGTTAGTGCTTAGAGCGCAATATAGACTAGGGTTCAAATATGTCTTGTCTGTAATATTGCCACATGTTAGTACATATAAACCTGACACAATGATGAGAGATAAATCCGCAATAAAGACAGGAGAAGGGATCCACAGAGTTTGATACCACGACTCATCGAACATGAGACAGGTACTTTGTCACCGGGATATATGTAACCTCAATTCCCGAATGGGAGTTTGGGATTTTCCAATAGCCATAGCGATGATTCATATCCAAATATCCTTCGATAGATATTGTTAAGAATAGTCTCACATCGGTGAAGGGGTGGGAGTTCCATGTCTTTATATTATGTTGCCCCCTCCCTCTCATCATCGGTTTTGAGGGGGCACGGAATCGTAACATGATATCATAGCTAGGCTCAATTCCATCTTCCCTCCATGTGGTTCCGTCGCACCCTCTTTCTCTCTCCGATCGAGATCTTCTTCCTCCCTCCGAATCGAGAGGGTGCTCTGCGTGCGGGCGAGTGTTGAGAATAGTCCCACATAGGTAAAGGGGTGGGAGTTCCTTGTCTTTATATTATGTTGTCCCTTCCCTCTCATCACCGATTTTGAGGAGGCACAAGAATCATAACAGATATAAAAGGAAGAGGAAGAGGAAGAGGAAGGGCAGGTTTAGAAATCTCATTGTTGCCAAACCTTATCCAAAACTTTGAATAATTGATTATAAAGGTAAGGATGATATCATAGCATAGTGATGTATCATATATCATATCATATGATATCATCACATAGATTAAGCTAATCCTCTAATCTTTTTCTATCCCAATACCTACTTCAAGCCAACGGAAGGTCCCGATTTGTTTGATTAATGAAAAACATTGTATATTAGTAGTGTGGTTAGCATCCTAAAGATAAGAAGCATATGACTCGTCAATAGACGGATAGTAAAAACCTATGCCGAGAGACTTGCCAACTGGGTTCACTAAGAGCATCTCCAACGGCCTTGCTTGACCCGCCAAAAGTGACGGATGGAATAGCTTTTGAAGCCCTCCAACGACCTCCCTTAACCATCGCTTTTATTTATTTTCAACTCATGAGGCTCTCCCATTTGCTGGCTCGCTTGAGGATCATTAGATTTTATGTAGTAGGTAGTGGGGTAGGGAGGCCATTGGAGTACGAGCAACATCTACTCAGCAAATATGCTGATGTGGCAAGAATGGCTCATCACATTTAACTTTTAGCAAAGGAGGTCGTTGGAGATGCCTCTAGAGTAGGGAATCACTACATGCCTCCCTACATTGTGGCAAGTGGATCTCGGATTACTATCTCTAGTAGGCCCCCATTTCTCCGCGTCTCATCAATTGTTAGCAACTCTCAAGCGCCACTTTAAACCCAGCGGGCCAATCCCGTGAGCCGTTCGATTTAAATCCAATCGCCTTCACACAATCCGACATTCACGCCTCAATTGAAGGCCATTATCAGCTGTCTGAACCGTTGGATTGGCTTGGTTATTTCATAATTTATCGAGATCACAAAGAAAATTCGGCAAATTAGGTATAGATCCTTAACTATTTTGCAATATTAGTTGCAGGACACCATAATTTATAATATTATCTAAGGTCCCTACAAGTATACATTCATCTCCAGGAAGAGTATATATTCGTCTTCAGAAACAGTATACATTTTGTTCCAGAAAGTGTATATATTCGTCTTTAGAAAGAGTATAAATTCGTCGGGGAGGGCCTTGAGCTATATTTTGAAATTAACGTGTCTTGCAACTAAAAGTCATCTCTCAAGAAGGACTTATGTCAAATTTTCCCAAGAAAAATTGGTCGTTTGATAGTTGAAAAAGAATAGGCCAGGTAACTTCTTTGGAGTTGGCACCATATAGAGGATCCCTATTTTTTTAGGAAAGACCATCATTCTTGGAAAGAATAAAGTGACCCTTAGAATTTCCATAAGAACATCTCCAACGGACTCCCAATGGAGCTCCCATCCCATGTGGCACGCTCAGTTTTGTCCTGTAGTTAAAAAAATCTACTTCAACCGATTCCCACCCATCCTATGTGGCGATCGGTGCCGAAAACGGCTCGGTTATGTTGGGAGCAAAAAAGCATTTACCATGTGAGACCCATCCATGTAAAAAATTGATCGAATAACCAAACACACAAGATTGGGAACCAATAAAGTGGATGAGTGGATTGTAATTTATTGAAATGAGGGGTGGGGGGGGGGGGGGGGGGGGGGGGGGTGTGAACAGAAGAAAACTAGGAGACGAGAGAGGTAGGATTCCGTTGGACACAATGTTTTTCTTCACCAACTCCCATCCCATGTGGCAGATGGGAGGGGGATGGGAGCTGGAGATAGGAAGGAGTCGGTTGGAGATGCTCTAAGGGGGTCAATTGTAAGACCCACCAAACCTATTTCCGCCCCCCACTCGAACTTGACATTCCCTGAGATTTACCTCGTCCTACCTCAACCCCATCCGCCAACCGCCACCTACTGTCGCTTTCTGCCACTCACCGCCGCCCACCCCATGGTGGCCAGCCTGGTCAAATGCCCTGAGGATCCCTTCCCTCTTCCTCCTCACTCTTCCTCCCTCCTCCTCAACTTTCTCCAATGTTCGTCGACGATGATGGTGAGGAGGATGAGAATGAAGATGAGAAGGGAAGAGTATATATGTGGAAACGGAAGGAGGAGGAGGAGAAGGGCAGTGGGCGACTGGGTCACCGTGGGGGTTGGAGGCAGGTTGTTGAGGCTGTGACAAGAAGTTAGAAAAAAATGGTCGCGGGAGGCGACGAGAACCAAAAGTATCAGATGCTCTGCAATGAGGGGTATGTTGGTGAAAGAAGGGTGGGGTGGGACCCATGTGGGGGGAGAATATAGGTGTTGGGCCTGCTACAATTAGCTTATGTGGCATACGGGTACACATACAGCTGCTTGATTGCAAAACCCTTCTAGTGGGGATCTTCTACAATTTCAATTATTATGTACATAAATTTTGGATGTCTGTACACAAATGTGTATGTGTTGAACTAAAAGTGTATATGCTAGGATGATTTATGTATATGCCAAAATTGGAGGGAGGTTTTGAAAATTAGCCTATTAGTTGGGGAGGAATTAGTCCATAACCAGTTTCCTAACACAACCACCCATTAACACAATTAACTTGGGTAGTAATGAAAACCTAATTATATGTTGGTCTCACTACAAGAAATTGCATTTTTCCCGACGCGTTGTTCCGGTGCAATGCTAATTTTGTCGGCAATACTAATTACCTCTAATGTGATAGAAGTTTTTTTTCTTTCTTCTAGGTGAAAGTAAATATATAATTCATTAACAAAAGAGAGATATATAGTTAAAATTTTTACTTTGTAGATTAAAAAAACTGGATAAATGTGTGCATAATGATGACATGATACATATATAATGGTTAACGGCAGGGCCCGAGTTACCCATTTGGTGGGTGTGTGTGTGTGTGGGGGGGGGGGGGGGGGGGGGGGGGGGGATAATTATATATATCAAGCGATGACTAATTGATGATATCGATAATTTTTTTACTATTTATAACATGATCCTAAGAAGGTTTGATATTTTTTCTCTTTTGCTAGAAGGATGATGTCTTAATTGATTACTCAACAAGCAAGTTAAGCTAGACTAACATTGGAAGTGAGTTGTTATGATAATATTTATATCATCAAAGTTAAAACGCTTAGATGTTTTGTATAAACTGTGACCGAGAACGTTTGATTGTTTTTGGTGTCGTGTAGGATAAGAAAATTTAGGAATCATTCAAGAATAGGAAGGAGAAGACGTACACATATAAAATTAACCACAAGATGAGACACGTTAAAAATGATGAACAATAGCATCAAAACATAATATCTACTTATACTTCCCCAGCTCCTTTAGAAAATAAAAAAATCTTTTAGTATCACCCAATATTATTTAACAACTTTAAAGAGAGTTCAAAACAATATGGGATAAATTACACAAAAATCCTCTATAATTTGACCGATTACACCCCCTCATATTTAAAATCCTATAAATGTCTCTCTATAGTTTGGAAAACACATCACTTACACCCCCTCCAGAGGGCCTCCGAAGGGGGTTTATGTGTATGGTTTTTAAAATTATAGGGAGGCATTTGTAGGGTTTTAAATATGAGAGGGTGTAAGCGATAATTGATCAAACTACAGAGATTCTATGTGTAGTTTACCCAACAATAAATGCATCATCTCAGATAATTACTACAAAGTTCACTAAAACTAATTTTTTTTTTAGATAATTAAATTTACATTGCTAAACTACAAAATATAAATAGATTGAAAGAACTAAATTAATTTATAGCATTCCTCTTTTGTATCCAAACAAGATAGTTTTGTATTTCTTACTGAAATTTAAGCTAATGGGCTAAATACAATCCAAAAAAATAGCAGCATGAAAAGGAACAACTTAATTTTAAAGATGAATATTAAAAAAATTTTAATAATTACAACCACATGAAATAGTTCATCTTCACATAATTAAAAAAAAAAAAAATTGTCAGATTTGAGGAGTGATAGAGGCCAAAAACAAAAATTAAAACCTAACAATCAAATTTTTTTCCATTACTCTGTCATGAATATATTGTCACCTCGCTATTGTGAAGAGGAAAAGGAAGAAAAAAAAAAGTAGAAAGTGGGTTGAGCTTTACCTTTTACATTTACTCTAGATCTATTTTGACTGCACAACATAACAACTTACGGCTCGATGCTGACTTTATACTCCATGGAACAACGAGGTAATCACACTCAATCCCAACTTTGTTCTCTATCGAACAACTATGACACTAATCATTATGCAGGCTATGTAGAGATATAAAATCGCGTTGGAAGGGCGGACTTGGGGTAAAACATAAACTACACGCAGAATACTTCCTATCTAACATGTAGTTTACTTAATCCATAGTGAGAAAGACTTGACAAGGGTGCCAAATAGACAATACATATATGAAAAAAAAAATTGGATCGGATTTCAATAAGGACAGTGTCCCACCTAAATTTTTTTTTTGGCTCCACCTATGGTTAATAGGTCGATCATAAAATGCTCCTTGTTAGAGGGGATTACAAGCTATTGGTCTCTAGCTAACCTATTCTAATTGCCGCAAAAAGAAAATAAATCTAGCAAATGGCTCAAAGAAACTACAGTAAAAAGAGTGAATGAATTTATCGATTTGTCATCGAGGCTTATGCTTGCATAATGCCCTGCAAGCAATATTTGGCGCCACTAGTGGTGCTTGAAGGCCTCAGGCGATAAATGCCTAGGGCAAGGTTCAAAATTTTCATTTCGGTCAAAATTTCGATACTATGGATTTGGAAATATTTCGTAAAAATATTTCAACAGTGTGAAAATATTATGATTTTATAGAAATAATAAAAATATTAATTTTAAAAGAATTTTTCAATGAATCTTTGGATAGTCATAAACCAATTATATATACACAATTCAGAACACTCAGATAATATTTGTACCCTATCTAGGGGTGTAAAGATTCACAAAACATGTATTCTATATATGAGTCTGTGAGTCTTGTGCGATCTTGTTTGGTCTTGTTTTAATCTATATTTTTAAATAATTTTTAATATTTTTTGTGGAAAAAAATATTTTCAAAATAAAGATTAGCTGATTGTTAAAATAATTCTTTAAACGATTTTAGAAACAGACTTAAAACAAGAAGTTGTACAAGTATGAAATCGTGTAAAAATTATGCAAAAATACAAAACACTATTTTTGTACTAAGTCTAGAAAAAAGTGTTTTTATAAGAAAAATTTTTTATTCATTCAAAATTTTCTTTAACATGCCATGGTTTTCTAGATGTACTTGTAGTTCTACATCTTGTGAAAATATTTGAACCAAAAAATAGTTGATTTAACCACTTTTCTAAATATACAAATTTTTTGAAAAACCTAGAAAATTATTTTCTCCTACTAAAGCTGAAAGTATACTTTTTGATTCCTTTGGTTTTTTTTTATTTTTTAAATATTTTTATTGAAATCAATTAAATTTGGGGGTATTTGCTTATTTACACGTAATAACATTAAAGTAAAATGATAGTTACTTTAATGTTATTATATATAAATAAGTTGCTAAGAACCAAGTCTTCGGTCCTCTTTTATAACCAGTCAATCCCAACATTTCAGTGCCAAAATCCTAAAATTTCGTAAAATCTTTCAAAATTTTTACAAAATTTATGTGTCTGTGTCTTTTGCACGATAAATCGTGATATTTCATACCGACAAATATCTCGTATGAAATATCGCGATATTCTCGTGAATCCCATTTCAATCGATACAACATATGAGATTTTGTGTCGAGATTTCATAAAACCGAGATATTTCATGATATTTTTCGATTTATTTCGAGATTTTCATCTTTGGCCTAGAGTACAATATATGATTGTCTGACTCCTTTTCAGCACCGAAGCAAACTCGTGGGACCCTCAACATGCCTCAGAAGAGAAAGTGTTAATCTTGTTGCGCCTCCTTCTCTGGTTTCCTTGTGCTCTCTTACATAGGCACCCAACATCGAATTAGGATGCGTTACAGAATATGTAATTTTCTTTACCAAAGGGGTAGAGCAACTTCATATAAAATGTGAGGTTCTTTATTGCAACAATCCAATATGGTACTAATTTTTTTTTTTATTTGTTGGACGATATGGGACTATAGTTAAAACTCGCTATTTCATTCTCCCATAAAATAATCAAAATTTTATAACACAATCAAGGGCGACAAAATCATAACTCGCATATCCTTGCAGCAAGAGCCGTGGGAGAGGAGCGGTGCACGAACGATGACGCACATCCATGATGTCAGCATGCATGATGTCATCCCACACGCATCGCTCTCATCCAACGGCTCTTGATTGCGGCGGAGTTGCGGCGCTACACGATCAAACACACGTTTATCACACCGAGACTGGAGACCACGTATGCGTAGACGGGACCACATTCTCTATCGGCATGAGGCCCGAGGAGTGCCCAACCAAAATTAGTATAGGGGAGTGGGCCCGCATTAGTGTCATTAATCGTGTAAGCTGGAACTGGAGGCCCACTTCAAACCATCTGGTCGGCCCAATTTTTTTACCGGAGGGCTAAATGAAAAGATTAAGCTGACGTCATCACTGGTTATGGGCTTTGCTCCAACCGGGAGTAGGAGAGTGGGAAAGCGCCCGTTCATGCTTTGCAGCCACTGCCAGCCGAGCTGAGCCTGAGGTCAGTGTCAGGGCTAAACGGGTTCGGGTCATAAACAGGTGAGCACGATAGACCCGTTTAATAAACGGGTCGGGTCCGGGTTTAGGGTCTGGACACGGTAGATCCGGGAAGACCCGTTTAGTATTCAACAGGTCGTGTCGGGTCGGGTCTACCTGCAATCCGATACTATAATATATAATACCAGCGGGTCTTTCGGGTCAGGTCGGGTCGAGTCGGATTGGGTCGGATCAGGTCAACTGAATAGACCCGGGTGGTAAACGAATCTTACCGGATCTTATCGGGTCTACCCTTTTATTAACGGGTCGGGTACGGGTTTAGGATCTAGACACAATTAGTTAAACGGGTCGGGTCCGGTCTAGGGGTTTTGGACACGACACAAAACTAGACCCGACACGAACCCGACACGACACGACCCATCAGGGCCATTACCACCCCTAGGCTGTGGGCTTTGGCTCGTGAGAGTTTAGTGTAACGGAATATCCTCTCTCCGCGTTACCGAATATTCCCCCCCGGCTTTTGATGCATGAAGCGAGGGGGAGGATGACGGAAAGCCCGGCCCGTCTCCTCGCCGCAAGTCTGAAGTGAAGGGAAAACGCTTTGCTTTGAATAGAAAGCAAGGTCTCTCTCTCTCTCTCTCTCTCTCTCTCTCTCTCTCTCTCTCTCTCTACATATATTTCCATTCACTCTCTACATATCTTTCCACTCTCTCTCTCTCTCTCTCTCTCTCTCTCTCTCTCTCTACAACTGAAACATAGTGCCCCCCCTCTCACTGACATCACCTTTAACTGATCGAACTTTCCTCTTTTCACCACCCACTTGGAGAGGAGTGGAGGTGATGAGGTTTCCCTAACAGGAACTGTTCAAAAGATGGACCATGGCCAGATGGGTGGGGATGGACCATGTGGGCCGGTGTTTCCTTTTCTGTTCAAGTTAGCGAGAGCAATGTAGGGGGTTGGAGCTTTGAGCTTGTGGCCAATGGTCGATGGATCTCCATGTAGATTTGATGGGGACATGTGATGGGTGTCCAAGTTTTGGCGGTGAGTGGGCGGAGACCCGGCCGTATGGTTGGATCATGTAAAGGGTGGAGGAAAGAAAAGTAAAAGAGTGGGAGTTATACCAAATGAGAACATGCATGCAAGATTTGGGCACATGCCATGTGCTTAGGGTTTCCCCTATTGAGTTAATGGAGAGAATATTATTTGTGATTTAACTCATTTGTATACATACAAATTATTGATCTTAAAAAGTCCAAGATCTGATTTATTAATTACTTGGGGACATTGGGGTTTATTTTGAGATGGAGTGCGGGATTAGATCTCATCCGTCTAACCTGTACGGGTTACTGTGGTTGGAGAGGAACAACAAAATCTTCAATGCGAAGGATGCCTTGACGTACAAATTGGGCTTATCTAGAGTACAATCTCTATCTTTAGGAGCTATATAGATTGTTCTTTTTTTTTAAAAAAATGTATTATATGTAGGCTAGAGTTTTTTGTAATTTGATTGTTTCTTAATGACATTTTAATAATATATGGTCGGGGGATGTCTAGCCCTCGGAGGTCTCTCTCTCTCTCTCTCTTCGAGGGGGTTTCCAAAAGTAATTTTTTGGGGAGATATTAACAAGAGCAATTCCATTATTGCATTAAAAGAAGTGCAAGCTAGCCATGTTTTTCTTTTCCTTCTTACATAGGTGATGATGGATTAATAAAACCGATGATGTACTTCATATACCCTTAAAACAAGATCAAGAACCCTAAAACCTTATCTTTTGTTAAATTGAAGTAGTATTTGTATACACTGCAACAAAAATATACCTTCTTTTTCGGCGGCATAATCAGCGGTTGATCAAGGCTTAGAAGGCTGATTATGCTCTTTTCTTTTTTTTGAAAAAAATTGGAAATCCATAATCGACAACATATCCCCCCGTATTAGCCATCTTTTGCGGTGGTCTAGATTTGCAGCTGAATTAGGTATCCTAGTGTGGCGGCCAAACCTCGTAATAAGATAGTCGGCGGTGGCATGCAAATTAGCCGAATTAGCCGACAATAGACTCCCACCGTCGAATTTGCCCTCAAATGCGATAACCAAGCCACCGCAAAAAGTGACATGTTTAATACAATAAATATAAAGGAGGGGTCGATCGGTTGGCTTAATTAAAATGATCAACAAACAACTGCTAGCTGAGTCGGTAAATTATCAAGGGTCTCTCCTACGTGATCGATATCTAAGATCGAATCTACCTTCCAGTATTTAAAAGCTCAATACATGTGTATACACGTGCGGGCTGGTTGGGTTAAGTAGTGTCCGAAGTATGTATACTAAAGCTTGAGTCAGGCGTCAATTTTTTTTAAATTTTCTTTTTCAGATCGAGCATAATCGATAACTTGGCCACGGGTCAACCGATAGTTCTCGCAAAAACCGAAACCAAATGCGGTGGTTGTGGTCGGAATAGTACATTTTTTTTTTCCGATGGTCATCAAATACGGCCGCCAGTCCATCGGAAAAGTCTTTATACGGCCGAAAACTACTGTCGGTCTGAAAAAGTGGGTTTTTGTTGTAATGATAACTAGATGGATTCCAATAAAAAGTCCAATATATAAAGTAATTAACTAATTTAGAGATGATTGGCATAGCAAAGGAATTAATGTATATTTGTTTCACACATTCTAATTTCTCTCTATAAAAATACTGTATCTGTAATTACTAAGCAATCCCCTGAAGTATATATACACAGTACAACAGTATATCTAAATAATTAACCTGCAGCCCTTTCTCTTCTGTGACAAGAATTGAGCGGCCCCTTGGGAGGAATTACGACCCAACTAATGGACCTGATCAGTAATTCCACATGTCCTCCAAATCCATAACCGGCCCAACCGACGACGGGCCGTCGAGCTCATCGTAGCCCCTCTCATGCTTCGAAGCCACCGGCGACGAGATCTCGGTGTTCCTATCGGCGCTCACCGCCGTGTCCGGCGAGGCGCTGACCATCGACTGGCTCGAGAACTGCGCCGCCCTGGAGTACCTCCTCATCGCAGGCGATGCGCCGCCCGTACCCGCGAGAGCTTTCAGCAATGCGTGCTGGTCCGTGTGCGAGTAGCCCAACCCGGCCGGTCCGGCCGGGAGCCCGAGGTAATTAGGGCTAGGGTTTTGCGGGTAGAACAGTGAGGTCTGTGGGTGGTGGTTGATGCTGGCCGGAAGATCCTCCATGCCCTGCATGGTGGTGAAGTAGGAAGCTGGCGTCGCCTTGAAGTCGAGATGTTCGACCTCGTCGGCGTAGCTGGGTCGAGGCCGGCGGTCGGGGTCGAAGTAGGGTGGGTCCATGAGAGGGGGCAAGGTGGAAGAGTAAAGCAAATCCTCAGCAAACCCAGGAATTGGGCTCCTCTTGATTCCCATGCTCTTGTGGAACACCTTACACACAGCCCATTCCTCCTGCAATGACCATAGAAGGAGGAGAGTTCAGATTCTTCACACTACCTTGAGGGGCAAATATGGAAATAACTAAAGAGGAGAGAGAATGAACCCATGATTTGCAGTACAGTGGGGATTAAAAAGAGCTAGGAGAGAGGTAGACCTTTGCAGTTCTTGGGAGGTGGGAGTGTTGGGATTTGCCTTCAAGCCTGAATTCATGCATCACCCAGTTGGTCTTCTCACCCTTGGGAGCCCTCCCCCCTGTAGAACACAAGGGTCTTCTTCATCCCAACAAGGACCCTTTTACCCCTGAAGATCTCCTTGTCCTTGCCGGTGGCCTTCCAATAGCCAGCCTCTGTGGCCCTATTGGTCCTCATCCCTGTTGGGTACTTCCTGTCCTTCTGGCAGAAGAAGTACCACTCCTTCTCCCCCATCTTGGCCTTGCCTGCATAGAAATCAAACGGGTGAGATCAGATCAAGGGCTACAACATACATACATGCAGCAGAGAAGAAGAGGAGGGGGCACCGTACTTGGAAGATCCCATGGCTCAGACTTGTTCAGATCAACATCTCCAATGGCTGTTGTGGTGAAGGTGGGGTTCAGAACCTTTGGTGAGAGGTAGTGGGTGATGATCTCTTCATCTGTGGGGTGGAATCTGAAGCCAGGTGGCAGGTCCAAGCAGTCCTCCTCGTTCTTCAGCAGTGGGACATCCCCCATGGTTACACCCCCCCAAAAAGGCCCTGGACCTTTTGCACCGGATAGAAGGAAACCCAAGAAATGGAGAGAGAGAGAGAGAGAGAGAGAGAGAGAGAGAGAGAGAGAGAGAGAGAGAGAGAGAGAGAGAAGAGAGAGAGAGAGAGAGAGAGAGATGGGCAGAGGATGTGCTGTGATTTCGATGTGGATTTAAGAAAGAAGAGAGTGGAGGGGATGAACCGACTTTAATAGAGGGGATAGCGAAGATACGTGCTCTTCAAGGCTCTTCTCTCCGAAGCCTCTTTAGGGTAAATTGCACTTTACCCCCCGAAGTTTAGGCTTGAATAACTTAATCCTCTTGCGTTTATCTTGTTCCAAATCGGACCCAATAGTTTTAAATTATAGAATAATACCTCTTTTGTCCACTACTAGATTATTTCCTACAAAAAAAACTACTAGATTACCTTTTTTGGTAATTTCTATATAATCAAAATTAACTTGAAGGGGGACAAAATGTAGTTTATAAAGTATAGGGGGGGTTAAGCAATTTTGTGCTAAACTTAAGGGGTGCAAAGTTTAATTGACCCATTTCTACACTGCTACTATTTTATTAATACCCAATATTTCACTATCAGACAGTAAGATGTGCTGAGTTTCTCTGCCTCTCTTTCTCTCTCCATTCTAGTTTGTTCACATGGGCAGTGGTTCCTAGGTATCTAGCAGCGCAGCTTCAGTGGGGAGGCCTTACGGCTTAGCAACATGGGGACCCCTATCACGGCGCCCCCACAAGGCAATAATCAGAGGCGCGCGCAGGGTCGGGCCTCCCTATTGAGGTTTTTTTTCAGCAATCTGGACAGGTTCCTGATGCTGTGGACCCATGTTTTCTGACCCTTGTGAGAGGGTTTAACCAATGTTTCTGACCAGGGACAATTTATTCAAGATTTAAATAAAATTATTTATAATTTATAAATAGTTGAAAGAGTGGGGGGGGGGGGGGGGGGGGGGGGGGGGGAAGTAGAAGGATTCATTGGTTCATGGAGATGAACCCACTGGCGGAGGTAGGAATTCATTTTAGTGGGAGCATAAATTTTAAAAAAGAGAGGAAGAGATAGAGATAATAGGGTTTTGGCATACACGTTTTTTTTTTAGAGGGAGTGGGAGAGGGGAGGAGGCCGGGACTCTGGTCACCATCTGGTCTGGGGTAAAGAACAGGCCACCATCTCATACCACAAGTTTCAGGCAGAGGAGACAGTGACGCCTTATGAAGATCCAAGTATCTAAGAATGGCCGTCGGCACGTACGGTACAGCCCGTGTGCGGGACTACGTACGATCTGCGAGCACTGCAAACCTAAGAGGTGTAGAGATGGGACAAATTGAACGAGATGAATACGTTTTTTGATTAAATTACACTTTGCCCCCCTGAAGTTTAGCTCAAAAACACTTAGGCCCCCCTTAGTTTATTTTATTCCAAATCGCTCCCTAAAGTTTGAATTGTTAACACAAAATCCCTTTTGTCAACTACTTAATTACCTCATTTGGTGATTTTTATCTGATCAAAACAGAAATGAATGGGGTAAAATGTAATTCTTTAACTATAGGGGGGTTAAGTGTTTTGGAGCTAAAGTTCAGGGGGGTCAAGTGTAATTTTTCTTTGAAATCTCAGTGGGAGCACTTGTTTCTACTGGGCTTTAGTTGACTCTGCCAATGGGTGAACCTAACCCTTTGAGCGTATTTTTGCTACCCCTTTGCTTTGCTACATTTGCTTACGGCCCAATCGTTGTCTACCATGTCATCAAAAAAGAGAGGATATAACGGGCAAGTGCAATCCGGTAGCAAGTGTAGTCCTCATTATGCCCTTTCTTTTGGATGACATGGCAAACCATGATTGGGCTGTAAGCAAGTGCAACAAAACAATCGGGTAGCTAAAATGATCTCCAACCCTTTGGATACAGTGAAGAACTAGTCCTTGTTCAAAGTTTGGAATTATCCCTTGAATTAGGCAGCACGACAATTTTCGTTCTTATGAGTTATGACAATTTCCCTTGAACTAATGGTTGTGAAAAGGACGTGGTCAACAACGGTCTGGCTCAGCTTGGCTCTTGACTTCCCCCTATTATTAGCACATTTAGCAATACTTCCCCAAAAAGTAGGAAAATAAGCAATTCTAGATGAAAAATCAGCAATTAGGAAGGCTCAATGTGGAGATCAGCAATTCCATTCCTTTGGACACAGTGGAGAAAGAAAAGAGTTGGTCAGGAGCATAGCAAGATCTGGGATATTATAGTGATAGTCACTGTCTGGAACATCTGATTAGAGCGCAATAGAAGGATCTTCCAGCAATCTCCCGCCCCACAACCGGAATTGATTTGCAGGATCAAAAGTACGCTACAGCTTTGGATCACTACGCTAGCTGATTCTTTAAAATCTAGTTTGTTAATTGTATTGTATTGCTAGCATCCGATTTATATTTTTGTTTCTTATAGTTTGTTATTTCTACCATGTAATTAACTTTGTTATTATTTATATACTGGTTGGGGTCTAGTCCAAACCCCCCCTCCCACCCTAGAGGGATTTAAAAAAAGAAGAAGGCACAATGTGAGAAATCTTGAATTTAATGCGGTAGTATGACTTCTTTGAATTGTTCGAAGTCAACTCAAGAACAAGTCTTTCATAAACAATACTAATCTCGTTTGAACAACTCGGTACGTATGATTAACCCCACTATTTTTCTTCATGTACGGTTGTATGATCGAATTCAGGACTTGTCTTACGTACACCATGAGGTAATTAAATAGAGTGGTGCGTCTGTTGGCAGAAACAAAGCTCGGTCTTTAACGAAAAAAATAATACATTGCGATCCTATAGTTGGCAGATTTCAAGTAGTGGTCTCTCTTGTGCAATAGTATTTATAAGCACCTCTCTACCCATGATAGGTATGACTTTTAAAAAAAAACCCTAAACTCGTTTGTACCACTTAAAACATGTTATTAATCTTGATTTTCTCGTGCAAATCAATAGTTTTTAAATCAATATGTGCGAAAAATAAGGGATTGGTCAGCCCGACATTGCCAAACGTATTAATTGAAGTGAGAAGAGGAGTGGATTGAGCTACATATAACCATGCATTTTCCTATCCTACACACAAGAAGTTCGATGGGCCCATGATTATCGTTTTTTTATTTGCATACATGGAGGCCCAAGCAAATGGAAAAGAATTTCAGTACCAATTGTACACTGCAAAAATTATCCGATGGATCGTGATGGGTTCATAGCATCAGGGCCCATTTGCACCCGATTGGACGACCGTGGCTGAGGTGGGTACGTGGTTATGTTATCCTCGAATCGTACTGAAATTTCCAACAACCTACCATATTTTTTAGGTTTTTCTTATGTTGTGACCATTATTCATTAATGAAATAAAAATTTAGGGTTATATAGTAGGTTAATATTTTGTTAAAATTGATTTTTTTTTTATGTAAATTATTTGACAGTTATAACCAATCATGTCTTTGGACTTTCTAATGAAAGCGAAGAAATTGAGTTCGGATCTCCTTCAGTAGGTCGGCCCCGGTTGGTGGTCCTGATGTACATCACAGCCGTATGCACTCGATTGGAGTGCATGCAATTTGCTTTCAGATCACCTACAATCGTGCAGATGTGATGCGTACGAGCCTACCGACCGAGGCCTACTGATTGAAAGAGATCCGAACTCAAGAAAAATAAGCCTGCACACTAAAAGGGGACCCATAAAATAATCTACTCATTACTCATAGAAGATTTTTTTTTCTGATTTTTCTAGTGTTGTTTTGTTATATTTCTTGGATTTTTAAAATGAATTTTTGTTTTTGTTTTATTTTTAATAATCTGAGCCGAGCCAGAGTGTGGTGCGGCTCGGGAAAACCCTCTCTGTGTGGGCCCCACTCAGGTAAGGGATACGTGTCAAACTCAGGACTTCGCTGGAAAACTGGCGGCGGAGGGGGCAGAGACCCGCCACGTCTCAACGGTTAAGATGCCGACTCATCCCCACGTGCTAGAAATAAAAATTAATAAAATAGCAGTGGAGGGAAAAAGCGTGTGGGGCCCATCTCGCGAGGTGGGGAAGGGCGGAGGGCGCGGCGGCGCGCGCTCTAACACTAACCTAACATACACCCTCACCGTTGACTTTTATACCCGACCCTACTAGGCCAACCTTCTCGGATTCGGATCGTCTCTTTTCCCATCCGCGGGATCGGAATCCAACGGTACAGATTGAATCTTCCGAATCCCAACCTTCTCTCACCGTGACGCCGGGTGAGGTCACCGGAACAGCCCCGGTCAGCCTTTTCCCGCCTGACAATCCGGATCCCGCCGATGGAACGGCACTGACCGTCCGATCAGCTATGTCTCCATAATTCCATCAATGCGTTGGTCAAATCAAACCAAAAGTCAACAACACTAAGCCAAATCACCAACGCATGTGCGTGTTAGATGTCAACAACACTAAGCCAAATCACCAACGCTTGTGAAATTGATGGTCGAGGAGCCTATTGAAATTCTTTATATCTTATTTTAATAATCAAAAAAATTATATTTGTTAAACTAATATTTAGTAGGTGGGGTTGGGGTCAATCCTAAATTCCTAATCCAATCCTAAGGAGGTGTTTGGTATGTGGAACATCTGTTCCGCTTAAAACTTATCCGGAAGAGGACATTTCTATCGATTACTATTTCTGGTGTAAATTGAGGATTCAACGTTCCGGTTGAAGTAGAATTGCACGGAATGATAAAATATCGTTTCCAGATCCTTTATTTTTGTGAAACAGAAACAGTCTGTTAAAGAAACTGGGAATAAAAACTGCGGTTCCGAAATAATGCCAAACAACCCCTAAGTTAGAAAGTATCAATCCTAACCGAACCCAACCAATACTCAGGTTGAGGAAACCCAATGCTAACCCTAGTTCTATCGGATGAGTACAACGCTAACCCAAGCCGACCAACCTGAATTGGCTCGGTTTAGGTAGGGTAAGATGGGATCCTGAAAACGACGACATTGTATTCCTCGTCCGATTGACTTGTTTCAAGTAGATAGTTGTAATGTTGTGTTGTTCGAATAGGGACTCTGGCCGACCATTCTACCTCATTCGTCTTCGCATAAAATCGGACGAGCAGTACTGATGTCGGGTGGCTATGAGGTGTGAATTTCGTGGCTTGGAATATATATTAGGTGAAATCTACCGACTGATTATATATGATAGGTGAAATTTAAACTAACCCATCACTGCTCAGGTTTCTGGTTGGGTCAGGCTAAACCCAAGATAACCCTAATGGCCTAACCCAATCCAAACATGAGCTCAAGTTGGTATTTCTCAACCTTAACCCAACCCAAAGATTAAAAATCCCAACCCAAACCTATCAAAACTCGGGTTGGGTCACATTAGGTTCGATTAGTCCAACCCAAATTACATCTGTAATACATGCCCTGATAGTGCTTAGAGCACAAGAACAATGTTTGAATCTTTACCATTGCTTGTAATATGGCCCACAAGAGCACATATAAACTAATAAACCAATCAACCAACAAGGCAAGGGATAAGCGTATTGAAAAGACAAGAGATAAACCCATCACAACGACGATAGAGGGCAACCCGCCACAAAGACTAGAAGGAGCCCACGATAATCGATGACATTTATTATCTGAACACAAAACACCTAATTGAATAGGTGAAGCTTGCGATTGTGCGTTTAGTGTGAAGTGCGATTGAGTGCTAGCTTAGACGTGCGCGCACTTTGCACTTAGCAAGAATCGAGTTGCATTGATGAGCCATTTTCTTTTTTGGCTAGGGCTAGAGCTGATTGGGTTAACTTGGGTGCGAGGCCCAATGGGTCCTATCGGCTGACTCGTGTGCGGGTCAGAAGTTAAGTGCCTTGGGTTGGCCCACCTGTGAGCGGTTATACCCGTTGGTCCAAAGGGTGCTGGGAGCATCAGTTGGGTTAGAGGGCTGGACGGTTGGGTCTGGTAGTTGGACCAAGAAGTGCTTACTGGCGCCCACTGACCTGCGAACCAATGCAACCCGTGACCAATCCAAGTTTGTCTCGGGCTCTATAAATATAGACACATCTCACTCCGATCAAAACATTGGTTACTCTGAATTTTTCTAGCCTATAGAGATCGAATTCTTTTTGTGTTTATTTCTCCATAAGAAAACCACGTGTCCAGATTCATTGAAGTTAGGGATGGCAGCGGTGCGGTTTAAAACTGAAAACCACGGTAAACCGCATCGCATGGTGTGGTTTTGGTTAGCCAAAATATAAAACCGTCGTGATGCAATGTGTTTCGGTTTTGATTAAAACCGCATAGAACCACACCGTTTAGGTCATTATAATGATAAACCGTTGTGCACTGCACAACACCGCACCGTATGGTGAGGTTTTAGTTGTACATAATGGTACATCGTCGCAGTTCGGTATCGATGTGGTGGTTCGATGTTGTGATGCGGTTTCGATTTTGCTCAAAACCGCACCGTTGCTATCCTTAATTGAAGTGGGTTTCTTCACCAGTCTTAGGTGCAATCCCACAAGGCTGTTGTATCCTGGGCAATTCGCAAGTAGACCCATCAATTACTATAAGGTGAAAATAACGCTGTAAATAAAGCCATTTTTATACCCGAGCGCCTTTGCCTGTGTTATATGTTGTGTCCCTTTTCATTTTTTTGATTATTTTTCCCAACTAATTTAAAGAGTTATTTGGTTTCTTGTGTTTTTCAAATGGAAAACTCGATCGAAACTCTATCTGTTGGAAAATATATCAAGATACGGTAATGTAATATTAGATCAGAGGACTATATTATTGGCATGAGCTCCAGGTATAAGTAGCAGCAAAGATCTCACTGTACTTGTGGAAGACAGTTTAAGAGAAGAGCTTGGCTCCACTTTAAGAGACTTGTAAGATATCAATAGTCGTTAAGCCCTTGCAACTGTCGTCGCTTCTGAAGTTATAAAACTCAAATTTGGTGCGAGAGACTTCATGTAACAGGTGGTAGAGACCAGTGGGTTTGCTTCATACATACAGACATTTTTATTCTTGGTAACATACATAAGGACATTCAAAAATGAAGAATCATAAAGGATTAGAGGCATGGTTGGAAGATGAAAATAAGATCGAAGATACGCAAGTATTGTTTCATTCATGTACTTGATAATCATTGAAGGTACATCAAGCTTTTATTGGGTTTATAATTATGTAGACATCAAATTCAAATTATGGGTAGTATCATTATTTTCAGAATAATTTTTATTCAAACTAATGACTGGATTTGATTAATTGCTTGACCAATTCAACTTGCAACAATGGATTTCTTGAGAATATAGCACCTAGTCAAGTCATTAAGATGACATTGACTTAGGGTGATGAGAGGGGTGGGCCTACATGGGGACTCGAGGGGCCGGCCACCTCCCCCACCGCCAACACCACACACGCTCGCGCGCACATACACACACACAAATTTTTTAAATTTAGAATGGGGGCAGCTGGCGATGGCCGGAGCGCACATGCAGGCCGGTGCGACTTCATATCGAATCAAAATTGAGGAATGATTTAGGTCAAGAAGGGAGTTTTAGTTAGGTATATATATATATAGAGCCCTCTCTTTACGACTTAATTGTATATATACATACATAATTTAGAATCTAAGAGTGTAAGCTTATGCTATTATTCAAAGCATAGTGAGAAATATATCACAATATGATCCTAAATATTAGTTTATGACCCTGCTAGAACGGGAGACTTGGTGTGATGGCTAAACAGTCTAACAGGATTGGGCTTCAATGCAAAGTTTATGGTGATGGACGGAATCTTTGCGAGGAGGCTTTGAGTAGAATTGCAGAATGATACATGGCCGACCCACGACATGCGGGCTGTGCCAGCTAACACGTGTCGGCGGGGGAGGAGTCTTAGGGTTTACACATGCGGCCTAAATCCTGGACGAAGACTTGCATGATAAGCAGGGTTTCGTTCCAGTGCTGAATGAGCTGGCGCTTTGCTGACTTCACGCTCATGCATGGTGGCGTCATGCCATGCGTGTAGTGACCCCGAAGCTCTGCTACTGCCGACTGAAGAGTTCCGACTCCACCTCCACCGATTAGAGCTCGACAGGTTGCTGGGAGCCGTTCGATGCGGTCGCCCCTCCCAACGGAGGGTATGGATGGGGTTCATCTTTTTGGGGTGAGTGCATCGATAGTGGAGCTACAATTGGGGGGGAGAGGAGTCAAACTCGACTGAAGGGTTACTTTCGGTTTCGGTCGTACACAAGCAGCGCGTGCATCGTGGCCGTTGATTCCACATCGCACATCCCGGTGTTATATGATGGTTATTGGCAAAAGGTAAGATTCGAATATTGATCTATCTTGTGCTGTAAGCATTAACAACCAATGTATTGACTATGAGGTCATTTGTAAAAGAAATGGAGAGCTAGTGGGCAGTCCCTGACAGTGGATTACGTACATTAATGAAAAGGACGCTCAGATTTACATGTTAATGTAAAGTCCCTGTAACAACTCATCAGTAAAGATTAAGTATTGGGTCCTTTCTTCATTGTCTATCGAATTCCAAAAATACAATAAATTTCACTAATTTCTTCTAATTTACCAATCATGTCATTACCATGTTATATGAACTGTCGCTCCGAAAACTTCTATCAAACCATCAAAAAGCTCAAAACAAATACAGAGAAAAATTCATACGACCGCCGTCTTCTTCTTTGCACTAGTCAGCAAGGAGCTCATCGGCGATCGACAGACAAAGATCCATCAGGGTGTCCGCCCGACCACTCTGGTCGGTGGCCGAGGTCAGTGGGCCAACCCCCTAGTCTGCTATTGTTCTGATTGTTGCTCTCCGATGGTGTATGGCGGCCAGCCCGACCCGTCGTCCCTCTCTTTGTGCCCAACCGATGGCCGGCCGGGCGTATGCAAACCTCACCCCGGGGCTGCCTCCTATGACGTTGCTCTCCGGTTGTGCAGGGTCGCAGACCGACTACTTTGGTCGATGGTCGCAGCCAATACACCACCCCCGTCCGCTAGGGTTCTGAATGTTGCTTCTGGTGGTTCAAGGTTTCCAGCCCAATTTATCATCATTCTTCTTGCTTTCCGATAGTGCAGTGTTGCCAACCCAAACAATGGCCGGCAAGGCATGTGCAAACCCGACCCCGGTCCTGTGACACCACTTTTCGATGGTGCAGAGTGGTCGACTAACGATTCTAGTTGGTGACCGAGACGAGTGGGCAACCCCCTCACTACAACTAAAAAAAGTTTTTTCGACGGCTTAATCAGCAGCCATCCAACTCCACTGAAAACGGTCAAGCAAATTCGGCGGCCATCTCCACGTACCCGGACGAAAAAATCGATCAAATTCGACGACCATCCGACCTCGCCAGAAACGGTTGAGCAAATCTGACGGCTATCTAAATCTGGCTGAAAAAACCAAGCACATCTGGCTGCCAACCTCCTTGCCTAAAAAGATGGAGCACGTTCGACGGCCAACCTACCCTGCCGGAAATGATGGTTGAGTATAGGTTCCCCCATATACTATTCCATTTTTTTTAATTAGTATAATCGGCAAGCAACCCTGCCTCCATAAAAACGGGGAGCACATGCGGGGGCATGGGCGCGTCGTTAAAACCCAAAATTAAGCGGCAACCCTGGCTGCTTAATCCTTTTGTGACGAGCACAAATGTGGCCACTTATTCTGGCGATCAGATCGACGGAAAAACATATAATCAATAGTTTTTGGTCACCGAAAACGTCCTTTCCTGTTGTAGTGCCAGGCTACCAAGATTTTGATTACCACTCTTCGATGGTATATGGTGGCCATCCCGATCCATTGTCTCTATCGTTACGGCCTATCGATGGCTAGAGCCCCACCGGGAATGTGCAAACCGGCCCCACCCTCGGGGCCGCCTCCTATATCGCTGCTCTCCAATAGTGATCTTATTTAAAATTTAATATAAATATCTATATTATGAAATATCGCTTTTTATCATTCAATTTTTATTCTTATGCTTTAAACATATTTTATAGATATTTAATGTTCTTTAAAATATATACTATTACTCTAATATATCATTTAGGTCTGCATTGTAAAGCTTGGCCTTTTGAAACATATATAAATTTAAATTCTAATATAATTTGATTTAAAATAACCAAATTTTGAATTGATACTCTTTATAATTCAACTATTGATCTTATATATATTTTTAACTAAGTTTTGTAGAGATTTAACTTAATTAGAAATTATGTGTCATTCGAAATATATATAAATTTAAATCTAATCAAAATTTGATATAAAATATCCAAATTCTGAATTGTTACACTTTTTAATTCAATTATTGCTCTTATGTTTTAAACATATTTTATAGATATTTAATGTTCTTTAAAATGTATAATATTATTCTAGCTATTGTATCTTTTAGATCTGTAATAAAAATCTATTACCTTTTGAAACATAGAATCAAATATAATTTGATTTAAAATAACTAAATTTTGAATTGATGCTCTTTATATTTCAATTTTTGCTCTTATGCTTTAACTAAATTTTGTAGAAGTTTAATATTATTTAAAATGTAAACACACTAGTGCCTGCCCGTGCATATTGGCACTGCAGCTGGTCGTCTTCGGCGGCAACACACTTGAATGTCTTCGGCAACAAAACACTTTTGACGACAACACCTGCATTCATAGGGATACTCATTTCCTCGCTCGTGTCAATTGGCACGAAGCGGGCGCCTTCAGCGTGACCAACTCCTCATCCCCCTATAATCAATCAATCATAGCTGTCTCTATTCGAACGGATTTCTCGAGATCGACCCGATGGTTTGGGGTGGCTGAAATTTCAGCAGGCTGGTTTATAGCCGTTGATACGAATAACGATCATGAGATGAACGGTCATGTTTAGTGCAATTTAAATGGGCCGGAATTTTAGGGGTTTAGTGCAGTTTAAATGGGTCGGGATTTGAAACCAAGGGGGGAGTTGGTTGATGGAAAATTAGAGACCGTGCGTTAATTTTTGAACAAATGGTTAGATCTACTCGGTTCATTTTTGTCCAGTCAGCTCCCGTTTTGTCTAGTCAGCACAAAACTGTTGTGCCATGTTATATAGATTCCCTTTATGTCCGCATTTGAAAAGATGTTCTTTTGAATAATTGCTCTTTATAAATCAATTATTGCTCTTGTATATTTAACAAACCTTATATATATTTAATATTTTATAAAATATATAACATTGCTCTAATATATCTTTTTATACTGAATTTAAAAACATGTGCCCTTTAAAACATATATGAATTAAAATTCAATCAAAATTGGATCTGAAATCACTAAATCATGAATTGTTGCTTTTGGCAACCCAATTGATGCTCTTTATTTTTAATCAATTTATTGATATTAATATTTATAAAAATATAAAATATTGATCGAATATAATTATTGAATCTTGATCCTTGGTGCTAAATATTAAGAACTGTAATTCAAGCTCGAGGAACCAATCGATACTCTTTACATTTGAATTATACAGTTAATTAGTGATTAATCTCTGACTGAACAAATATTTAATGTAAAAGATATTGAAATTTGGCCAATTATGACAAGCCCTTATTGCTTTTTCGGAGGTGGTGGCTGACGGTAGGGAGTTTTGGCCGGCGGGATGACAGCCACCACCTGCCACCGTACGACGGCCACCACCTCGATCTGCCAACCACCGTGCCAGCCTTGACCTCGTCAGTTGACACCGATGGTGGTGGATGGTGACCGACAAACTAGTGGTCGGTCGCCAGAGGCAGGCGACAGCGGGTGGTCGATGGGCGACGATGGTGGTAGCCGGTTGCGGTAGTAAGAAGTGGCATGTGTGGCTGCAGTAATCGATAGTGGTGGAATCTCCATAGGATTCATCCCATGGCCCATTGTTCCACCAATCCTGGGATGCCATCTATCAGTTTGGTGATGGATTTTGTTAAATAACATTGCTCAACATATTAATATTCATGGGAAATCACAAATAGGGACATCACGTGAACAATATCTGATAGATAATGACCTAACATAATAGACAAAGCTTCGCTGTATTTTACGCTAAAAATTTCTTCTATCAAGGATTAATCACTAATTTTTTGTAAACAAAGGGTTATTAATGTTTGCTCTTTAAAAATGTTTTCGTTTAATGTTAAGTGTTTGTGAAGTTTGAACTTAACAATAAGCCGGCCTGTAGTTGGACTTTGGCTAACGCAAGCTCCTTCTCCCATGCACATGTAATAATAAAAAAATTTAAATGATAATTTTACTTCTACAAATAAAATGTAACAATCATTGCAAATGAGTAACAATTGGTAAAGAGCAAAACTTCATTATTTTTGGCTAACGCGGGCGTCTTCTGTCGCGCATATGTAATAACATAATTTTTTAAATGGCAATTTTAGCCCAACAAATAAAGTGTTACAATCGTATCAAAAAAGTAACAATTGGTAAATAGTAACAATCCGTTAGCAAAGAGTAACAATTTGATATGGCAATATGTCTTAATTTTTGATTGATTGTTGTGATATTCTGCTCATCTGGTCACAATATGGTTTTTTTTTTGTGACAAAAATACATTTAACTATACGAAATCAAGCTGATTCTATCTCGCACATAAAGAGTAACAACTAGGTAAAAAAATAAGTAACTATTTAGTCGGATGACATAATAATTTTTGTTTTGATGAAATTATATAGAGAAAAATTATTTTGTGGTTTTAAATCGACAATTTGGAATGATCTTAGTTGCTTTTTATGTAAAAAATTGTTTGTTGTAAGTAGATGGCAGGAAATGTAAATTTAATGAACTTGGGCTGGACGTTATTGTTCTTTTTTCTATTTGGTTCGGCGAGATTTCAAGAGGGAGCTATTGCAATACTGGACTTGTAGGAGGGCTTGTTGCATGCAAGTTGATTTCTTTGTCAGGGAGCTATCACTAAGTCCCCCTAAGAAAAAGGGGAGTTGGTGAGCGGTCCCCAACAAGAGATCAATTAATGCTACCTGACAAATAAATGATGTGGACAAAAATGACCTCCATAGCCTTTTAAAATTTTGTTTTGAATGTCATTCCTTTCTCTGAACTTGACTGATCCCAACCGAAAACCTCCTGCCGGAGCTTCCCGCCTTCACTGCTCGTTGCCACCAAACCGAACCTAACCCTAATTCTATAGGCCATGGGATGAACCCTAGACCTAGGAATCCTAAACCTAACCGAACTCCTTCGTCCCCCGTTCCTTCTCATCTCTGTTGTTCGCCGGCGACGGTGAGCAGCTGCGACTTGAGGTTACGCCCGCTGCAGTTGCCATTGCCTCCTCTGATGCTCGCACCGACTTCTGACATCGTTGTCCGCCACCTTCGCTACTTTACTCGAGATAGATAGTAGAAGATGAGAGCATTTTCAGGTTTTTAAAGAAAGTCAGAGACCTTGCGTGAACAATAATTTCTTGTTGTCTTGTGCATTAGAGATTTGTTTTGTCATGGATTAATAACCAATTAACCCTAAAAAAAATGCAGAGGGGTTAACTCATTTGTAGTAGACGATCTGCGAGAGAGTGGACTATAACAAGGAGGCAAATTGAATCTCACTCATCCATGTTAGATACTAATCCAATGGCTATCCAACTTGGCCAAATCATGATGTGCTTGAGGTCGCATTCTAGAGGCAAAGTACTACCCCCTATCCGGCAAGTTTTGTAATTTATCTCTTGCTTTTGTTGCTGGCTTATTTCTTGCTTTTGTGGCAGGTTTATTTGTGCTCCTGTGGACTATTATTGTAGGCGCTTGAAAAAAATCTGTCTCCTAGGCTCCTCTCGCTCCTTCTTTGATCTGTCTTCTATCGTTTCTTCGTGCACGAACCATGCATGGAGTCTTCATGTGGTCCATGTGTTGGAGTTGGTGTGTTCTAAGATTGTAAAACTCTATTTTGATATATTAATAAAGGAGGAATGTTACTATATGAGATGCATATTGATACATAATACAATTACATGTTATTGTTAGAGAACCATGGCTATATAGTAGTCTATTGAGTTAAAGACTAAGTGGATTGGTCCCATATAATCTAAATAAGTTTGCAGCTCTGATCAGGTTGGTCGTCTCATCATATTAAGCTATTAGGGTGACATTACATAGGTGTCTCCACCATGGCCATAACCAGGCATAGTGTATGTGGCTGAACAAAATCAACACGGTGCACAGACTTGTGAGCAGATACTAGTGCACTAAACAGTGTTTCTACTTAGGGTAAAATAGTCATAAACTCTGAGAAACCACGACTGATGGGCTAACTAGTTGTTTGGTACTTTAGCACAACATTATGTGCAAGTTCGTTTACGTAACCCAAAACCATGGTGTGCTAGGTTACTTGGCTGGTGTCACATCAGTGTATCACTCCTGCAGACCACCCACACCCCTAATAGAAGGTGTGTTCCTTGGTCTGACTTACGTCGTATTAAACCCAGGCCTAGTGGTCATCAGTTAGACTGTTGACCAAATCTGGTTACTTGGCAGGGTAATCAAAGGTACGAAGTATGCAGTCAACCTGGAAGGAACCGAGTCATATGAGCACTCAACTCTGATGGTATCTCTACCGCTCGAGTTGCAGACATCGGGTTTACCACTACTAAGCAAAAAATAGGGGTATGCAGGGGAACATAGTAAGTTTAGGAAAATTAGATTGCAGTCTGCATCACACTCTGGGAGGTTACGCAGGTTAACTCGTTCTCAGGGATCCATGGTACACTCATATAATGTGTCGATTGAGTCTAAGTTGGAAGCCATAAACCTTGGTCCCTAAAGGTTCCACCTTATCGACATTATGTATAGTTCTTGAACCATCTCTTCAAAACTCAGAATGCATTTAATGGAAGTAAGAAGTCCAATCCTACGCTCCGTGTGTGCTTCGCACTAATGCACGATAGATACATAATTTTGTGTGTATGCTAAGGAAAAACCCTAGAGTGGTACAGAGACACACGCAGTTATCCATTACCATAAGTGAACTCCGCCACATAGGTGTGATGCACCAGGACATGTTACGAGTTGACTACACTACAAGAATTCTTTACCGACGGACATTATTATCACCGTCGGTAATAATATACTTTTTACCGACAGTTCCTATAATGTCCGTCGGTATTATAACTTCAATTTTTTTAGTTTTTTTTGGCATATTTATTACCGACGGTCACTTATTATCCGTCGGTAAAATACTTTATACCGACGGCATGTATAATCCCGTCGGTACAATCCTTAATACCGACGGCTAAATATAGTCCATCGGTACAATGTCACGACGAAACTCAGGCTAAAACCCGAGTCTCTGGGAAAAAAAGGCACCCTGTGTTTCGGCGGGATATTGTACCGACGGACTATATATTTTCGTCGGTATAACTAATTGTACCGACAGAAATTATATGTCCGTCGGCACATTACCGACGGTAATTAAATCTCCGTCGATAAAATTGTCCCGACGAAACTCAGGGTAAAAACCGAGCCTCTGGAAAAAATAGAACCCTGAGTTTCGTCGTCGATTTTTACCGACGGACGTTATATTGCCGTCGGTATAACGAATTTGTACCGACGGATGTTATATGTCCGTCGGTACAATACCGACGGTAATTAAATTTTCGTCGGTAAAAGTGTCCCGACGAAACTCAGGGTAAAAACCGAGCCTCTGGAAAAATGGAATCCTGTGTTTCGTCGTCGATTTTTACCAATGGATATTATTATGCCGTCGGTAAAAAGATTATTATTACCGACGGAAGATAACATTTCCGTCGGTAAAAACCCTGTCTTAAATCAGATTCAGCAATTCCCCCTTCTGTTCTGTTTCGATCTAAACCCCTCTCTGCCCCTCTCTCTCTCTCTCTCTCTTTCTAATTCTCCCCCCTCCCCGGCCTCCTTCCCCCCCTCCCCGGCCTCCCCCCTCCCCGGCGACCGGCGGCGAGGTCCTCCTCCTCCTCCGCCTCGTGGGCTCCTCCTCCTCCTCCCCGGCGACCGGCGGCTAGCTCCTCCTCCTCCTCCTCCTCCCCCCGGTGATTGTAAGTAAGTTTTTATAGGAGAGCAAAGGCTTCCGGCCTCCTTTTACATAAATTATAGAATACCCCATGCACCTGAATTAGGGTTCCCGTATAATGAGATGAAAATGTACGTATGACTAAGTAATAGTCATTACTCTTCGTAACTTAGTTGTTTATTGTAATGTATGGCTAATTATAGTCATTATACTCTTCATAACTTTGTTTTTTATTGTCAACTACGATTTTTCTATATGTATTGGAAGATTTCCTAACTACAAATAGCAATTAATGGACTTCTTTTTTTGTACTATGATAACATATAGCAATGGAGGATACTTTCGATTTATCAGCGTATGATTCTCAAAGGTATAATTAACACATAGAAAGAAGGAAAAAAAAAGAGGAGAGACTTGGGGGACTGTTTGGATATGATTATGATTTTTGGGTTTTTGAGCCCCTCGAATCCCAAAAATAGATTATGGGCTTTTGATCTCTCAGAATCCTGTTTGTGAGAGAGTCCAGGATAAATGAACTCTCAGATCAAAGTCTGTTAATCAAAAGCTTTATATTTTTTGGGCTCTCGGTGTATTTCTAGGGCTTTTGGGCTTTTCGAAAAAACACAATTCATGCTTATAAATCAAAAGCCTCAAAATCAGGCTCCGAAAAAGCAGCTCACAAAATTCCCAATTTGGGCTCTCTGAATAAGCAAAACAGGCACAACCAAACAGGCTTTTGGGCTTTCTGATATAATATATAGTATTACCGACAGTATATACCATAACCGTCGGTAAAATGCTTATATATTACCGACGGATTATTAAGGTTCGTCGGCAATAATATATTATTTTAATTTTTAATTGATTAAATATGACCGACGACTTTAATATTACCGTCGGTATTAATTATTATTACCGACGGTAATATTTGGTCCGTCGTATTGTTTTTCCCGACACCTTTTTTCCCGACAGCCAGCGACGGAAATATCTTCCGTCGCTATAAAATATTACCGACGGAATGTTAATATTACCGACGGATATTTTCCGTCGGTAATAACTGTTTTTTTTTGTAGTGCTAGTTGACTTTAATAGAGGCACCCTATGTGTTTACTAAGGACACCCTTGTAAATAGTAAAATCACTAGTGCACCTACTTATGTGTGTTTTACAACTTCTCATGCATGTGGGACAGTCAACTAGTGCCATAGAGGCATTATAGTAAAATCAAATACCACTATGGACTAGGGTGGCCAGCCCTAGGTGATGGGAGACCAAGTCGAGGTCGGCCCCATAGTTTATAGGAGTTTGTTGGCCCCAGGCTATAAGGGGATAAAGAGGGTGTTTGATTAGATCTTTGCAATCCTTAGAAGTTAGGAGGAATAGAGATTGATGGAGAGATAAAGGGGGCCGGCCCTACCTTCTAAGGATTCTATCCTAAGGGTGGCCAACCTCATAAAAGGAGAAAGGAGAGAGAGGGGGCCGACACGAGTAAGTCTTGCCCGACCCTTCCTTTTCTCCTCTCTATCTCTCTATCTTCCTCGTTTGCTTGGGACTTTATCTTTGTAACATCCGCCCCAAACACACAAGATATTGTCCGCTTTGCTCGTGCTCGCACGAGAACTTCCCAGGGGGTTACCCATCCTGGTACTATTCTCGCCCGAGCACGCTTAACTATGAAGTTCTTACGAATTCTGTAGCGGCGAACGGTTTTAAAACGCGTCTTCTATATTTGGGAGGGGAAATTATATAAGTAGCTCATGATCTCCTTCTCTCCAAGCAATGTGGGACTAACTCATGCCCTTGTACACCTCATCTCACCTCACCTCATCCATCTTGGCATTCCCGCCTCAGGAGTCTTGGCTATTGGCCTATTGGATCTTGGTCGTCACAATCCACCCCCTTTAGGGCTACAGGTCCTCGTATAGGGTTAGACCCCCCCATAGCGAGGAGAACCGGCTCTGATACCATTTTGTAACATCCGCCCCAAACACACAAGATATTGTCCGCTTTGCCCGTGCCCGCACGAGAACTTCCCAGGGGGTTACCCATCCTGGTACTATTCTTGCCCGAGCACGCTTAACTACGGAGTTCTTACGAATTATGTAGCGGCGCACAGTTATAAAATGCGTCTACTATGTTTGGGAGGGGAAATTATATAAGTAGCTCATGATCTCCTTCTCTCCAGGCGATATGGGGCTAACTCATGGCTTTGTACACCTCACCTCACCTCATCCATCTTGACATTCCGCCCTCAGACGTCTTGGCTCTTGGCTATTGGCCTATTGGACCTTGGTCGTCACAATCTTTCTCACGTGGAGCTTCATAGTAGGAGAAGGGCTAACATAAGGGGGCACTTAGAGACCCTTCATTGGCGTGCCGTGCATCGTGTAAGATCGGGTGAACATTGAAGGCATCGTCTCCTTGCATATCGTCGGCTTCTTCGAGAGCGATCTTCTGTCTCTATCGACAAAGAAGATAATTCTCCATAGCTAAAATATTCGCAGAAAAGGTATGTAATACTCTAACATGTACATCTAGCATATATTAGGATTGCATGCTATTCGCATCGCTAGATTTCAATGCATTCGAGCGATATGTGGACGTGATGGGAGTCAAAAACTGTTTTGCTTTGCTAGATCAAGTGGGAGATTATTTGAGTTGGTGTGTTCTAAACTTGTAAAACTCTATTTTGATCTATTAATAAAGGATTAATGTTATTATATGAGATGCATATTGGTACGTAAGATAGTTACGTGTTCTTATTAGAAAAGAGAGACATGGCTATATGATAGTCCACTGAGTTGAAGACTAAGTAGATCGGTCCCATGTAACCTAAATAAGTTCTCAGCTATGATAAGGTTAGTTGCCTCATCATGTTATGCTATTGGGGCGACAGTACATGAGTATTTTCACTATGGTCATCATCAGGTACAGTGTATGGCTAAATGGATTAACACGGTGCACAGAATGGTGAGCAGACACCAGTGCACTAAACCGTATTTTTGCTTAGAGTAAATCGGTCTTAAATCCTAAGGAACCACGACTGATGGGCTAACCAGTTGTGTAGTCCTTTGGCACACCATTATGTGCGTGTATGTTTACGTGTCCAAAATCCACGATGTGCTAGGTTATTCGGCTAGTGTCACATCAACTTGCCACTCTTGTAGGATATCCACACCCCTAATGAGATGTGCGTTCCTTGGTCTGACTTGCGTCGTATTAAACCTAGGCTTAGTGGTCATCAATTGGACTGTTGATCGGATCTGGTTACTCGGCAGGGTAATCGGAGGTACGATGTACATAATCAACCTAAAAGGAACTGAGTTATATGAGCACTCAAGTCTGACGGTATTCTCCATTGCTCGAGTTGTATCATGGCACCAAGTGGAGGGACAACGGGTTTACCACTACTAAGCGGAGAGCAGGGGTATACGGGAGAATAATGTAAGTCCAGGGGAATTAGAGTGTAGCCCGTATCACACTCGAGGTGGTTACGCAGGTTAACTTAGACTTAGAGAATCAATGGTCCACTCGAATAGTGTGACGATCAAGTCGAAATTGGAAGCCTTGAACTCTGGTTCCTGAAGGTTCCACCTTATCGACATTATGTATGGTTCTTGAACCATCTGTTCAAAACTCAGGACGCAGTTAAAGGAAGTGAGAAGTCCAATCCTACGCAACGTGTGTGCTTCGCACTAGTACACGATAGATGCGTAATTTCATGTGTGTTTTAAGGAAAAACCCTAGAGTTGTACAGAGACACACGTAGTTATCCCTTGTCATAAGTGAACTCCGCCACATAGGTACAATGCACCGGGACATATTGCGAGTTGACTTTACTAGGGGCACCCTATGTGTTTACTAAGGGCACCCAAGTGAATAATGAAATCACTAGTATACTCACATATGTGTGTCTTGCAAGTTCTCATGCATGGGGGGCGATTAGTTAGTGCCATAGGGGCATTTTGTAAAACCAAATAACACTATGGACTAGGGTGGCCAGCCCTAGGTGTTGGGAGGCCAAGTCAAGGCCGACCCCCTAGTTCATAGGAATTTGTTAGCTCTTTTGTAAGGGGCGACCATAAGGGGATAAAAAAGGGGTTGGACTGGATCTTTGCAAACCCTAGAAGTTATAAGGAGATATAGATTGTTGGAGAGATAAGGGGCAGATTGTTGGAGAGATAAGGGGTCGGCCCTAGCTTCTTGGGATTCTATCCTAGGGGTGGTTGGCCTCATAAAAGGAGAAAAGATCGAGAAAGAGGCTAGGGGGCTGGCCCTAGCAAGCCTTGCCCAACCCCTCCTCTTCTCCTCTCCATCTCTCGTCTCTATCCCTCATTTGCTTGGGACTTCATCTTTCTTGTGTGGAGCTTCGTAGTAGGAGAAGGGCTAACATAAGGGGGGCACTTAGAGACCATTCGTTGGCATGCCGTGCATCGTGTGAGATCAGGTAAACATTGAAGGCATCATCTCTTCGCATATCGTTGGCTTCTTGGTGGGCGATCTTCCATCTTCATCGATAAAAAAGATAATTATCCGCGGTTAAAAGATCCGCACGAAAGGTATGCAATACTCTAACACGTGTATGTAGCATAGATTCGGATTGCATGCATGCTAGATATTCACATCGCTAGATTACCGTTAAGTTGTTTGACTCACGTGCACACACATGCATGCACAGTCGCTAGTTTCAATAAAATTTTTAATCGTGTAACGCACCACGCACGGTCTTTCAATCGGAAAATCGCTTCCGTTGCGAGCCTCTACCATTGGATTTTTTCAACACCATGTAAGGTTGTTTTAAGCTATATTCCAAACAGATCTTACAAGGGGACATACTCGTGGACATACTACTGAAGTGTGGGCCAAGGCATTGGACAACGTTCGAAGAGAGAAATTCTATACACCCTATTATTAGGTGGATAAGCATTATCATCCAATATGAACCGATGGATAATACATTTTTGGCAGGCACCAAAAGTCATGCGTCACACTCAAGTTTAAGTTTGCAGGTGCATCCAAGGGTTCACGTACATTGGAGGGTGACGTTCACCCACCTGTCTCGGGCGAACAAAACTGCTCTCCACTCGGTGTGTTGGCCGATGCACCAAGTGCTTGATGACACCCACCACCTCAGCAATATGTCTGCGAGTATGTCCCCTTGTATGTTCAAATAGCATTGCTCATCCCCAAATTAATTTTTTGAGGTCCCTAAATAACAATCTCTTTGGTGAAACTTAAGGACAAACAAAGAGATAGTTTTGCACTAGGTTCCTCTAGAAAAATGCATTTACAACAAGCTAGTCACTCGTTGACTTTTTCTCAAATTTAAATGATAAAACAACCTTTAATCGTAAAATCACATTAAATAGTAACAATCACATAGAAGAGTAACAATTTGTAATTGTTACTCTGTAGTTGCAGGGCTTTGCATATATATGGTTACTCATCACTATAGTGTCTCCACTGTGGCAGATACAATTACTGATATAGTGATTTCATTGTAACAAAAAGTAACAATATGTAAATATTACTTTTTAACTAGCTATAGTACTTTGAAGATTGTTACAATTGCTACAGTGATTTCATTGTAACATATAGATTGTGACTACTATAGTGATTTCATTATATACAAATAGTAACAATCTGCAAAGTACTGTAGCAGATTGTTACTCTTTGCTACATTGATATGCATAGGTTGTGCTAGCTATATATATTTTTCAAACGACAAGACCTAACACTAAAGCATCTCTTTGGCGGTCGTTATCGTTAAATACGATCTGTTTGAATTTGAAAGATTGTAGACCAATTTGCCCTTATTTTTTTTCCGGTTGGTCGAGGGATGCTTGCCCCCCTCAACCATGCGCCCTCTAGCGTATCACGCAACCGCCGCATCGAAGCACACACACACGTCCTACATCTGATCACAGGATCCAGGCCCTGATCGATCAGCATCGATCCCACGATGTGGATACATGACAGACATGGGTGCCTTCATAGATAGAAACTCCTAACATGATAGCTAGCTTGTCATCCAACCATGATAGCGATGGGTTTGAGTTGTGTACCAACTGGATCAAAGGGGAGCCATCCAGCTGTGTCGGTGTGAGCCACATGCACCCTCCCTCCCACATTGATCTTGAGTCCAAGCTCGATCATGGGCTCTCTACCATCCTTCCTGCTTTGACCCTTGAGAGTAGCTAGCTAGCTTCACCGAAGCAGGGGAACAACCCGACGACATTGTGATCTCATGCTGCTCACCTGCCCCCCTCTATCCCCCCGAGCACGGCACCGGCGTGGCCGGCGTTCTAAATGTGCTCAGACTCTGATACTGTCACGGAAGATGCATGAGCAGGTGGATGCATTCAAAACGTGGGAAGAATCATGAAACCAACATCTTGGGAAAAATTTTTGGGTTATGTTAGGTCCTTGATTTTATCAGAAATCCAAAACTGTACGAGGGCCTGGCCTCTCCTTCTCCCGTCTCTCTTGAGAGCACGACCAGTAGCGGTGGCGGCGACGGCAAGCACGAGGCACGAGCTAGCATCGGTGTGAGGAGCAGCGCGAGTTGGCAGCGGTGGCAAGCAATAGAGACGAGTGACCATGGTGTTTTGTTTAGGGTTCAGTTAAGGATTTCTATGTCTAGGGTTCATCCCATGGCTTCTAGATCTTAGGTCTAGGGTTAGGTTTAGGTTCGGTCTGACGATGGCGAGTAGCGGAGGCGAGAAGATCTAGAGGCGGAGGATCGTTTGGGTTCGGTTAGAATGATGGCATTTTGTTGAAAATTGAAAATATTGTGGAGGTTAGGGCATTTTTGTTCACATTATTTGTTTGTCTTTTAGCTTAATGGGATATGTTGTCGGGGGCTGCTCACCAACTCCCCCAATTTTTTTGCTCCGGATGCTTAGTGATGAATCTGGATCGTTCACTGAAGAGTAGGGAGTCGTCTGATCTAAACTTTACAGCCAACCAACCATGAGGTCTTTGACCCATGCATGTCACCCATACCCTTCTTACACACCATCAGACTACTCGTTTCTCCTTGCACATTAGAGATTGTATCACTGAGCAAAAGCTGGGTAGAGAGATGAAATGTTTTCCCATGAACTCACGCATGAGTAGGGCTGCACCTTGGGCGGGTAGAACCCAACCCAACTCAAACTCAACTTTGGATCAAGTTCGGGCTCATTTGTTTGATGCTCGGGTTGGATTCAGATTTGAAAATTTGAACCCAACCAGAACCCAAGTTGACTGTAAGATGCTACTATATTAGTGCATGCTTGTACCTGTCGGCATTACAGCAGACCGTCTTCGGCGGCAACCCACCTAAACACCTTTGGCAACAAAACACTTTCGACAACAACACCGGCATTCATAGGGACACCCATTTCCTCGCCCGTGCTGATTGGCACGAAACGGGCGCTTTCGGCCTGACCAACTCCCCCTCCCTCTATAATCGATTAATCACATCGACGGCAACACATCTGTCGGCATTGCAGCGGGCCGCTTCGGCGGCAATACACATGAATGCCTTCGGCAATAAAACACTTTTGACGACAACTACATTTCCTCGCCCGTGCCAATTGGCACGAAGCGGACGTCTTCGGCACGACCAACTCCCCCTCCCCCTATAATCGATTAATCACAGTTGTCTCTATTCGAATGAATTCCTCGAGATCGACCCAATGGCTTGGGGCAGTTGAAATTTCAGCAGACGGTTTTATAGCCTTTGATGTGAACAACGATCACAGGATGAACGGTCAAGTTTAGTGCAGTTTAAATGGGTCGGGATTTTAGGGGTTTAGTGCAAATTAAATGGTTTGGGATTTAAAACCTATAGAGAGTTGGTTGCCGAGGAAATAGAGATCGTGCGTTGATTTTTGAACGAATGGTTAGATCTATTCGGTTCATTTTTGTTCAGTTGGTTTGTCCTAGTCAGCTTCCGTTTTGTCTAATCAGCACAAAACCGACGTGCCATGTTATATAGATAAACCCCATGGATCTTGTTCTTAGACCAACACGGATCCTATTCCCAACTCAACAGACTCAAAACTTGCGACATGTGATAAAATAAGCATGACCGAATTAAGCCCACCCAACCCGACCCAACCCACCAACTTGCACTAATTCGAGGTTCTAAATTTGTTCTTGGGTTGGGCTCGGATTGGGCAATACGGGTTGAGTTGCATGTTGAGTGTTCTAATACTCGGGTTGAGCTTGGGTTGACATCTAACCCAACCCAACATGCTCATGTTGCAGCCCTACTGGTGAGCGAAAGTCTGCCCGGATATTCGAAGGGTTGGGTTTGGGCTCAGGTCCAACTCTCGGCCCATATGATGTTTCTGGACAACCAGAGTCCTGGGTCCGGGAGGTTTTGTTTTTCTACTTGCAAAAACTAAATATCAAATGGATACTAGACAACTAGGTAGTTTTTGCAATTGCCGTCGAACTTGCCACCACCGTCTGCTCTCGCAGCTCGGCCACCACGAGGAAGAAACACAGAAAGGATGTGATTGCTGTCGTCGAACTTACCGCCACCGCCATGAACCCCCGGGAGCCGCTCAGCAGAGGCGATATGAAAAACCACCTGCGGAATCTCGATGTGGCAGCCATATCTGTACTCCACCCCAAGAGCTCACAGCCCTGATGACGAGCGAGGCCGTCGAACCAAAGCAGGGGAAGCCTCCTCGCCTGCAGCATGACAAACACAAAACTGCCGGCCCAGAGACATCACTATTTACAAAGGGGAAGGAAGCTAGCTACGAGGAAGAAACACAGAAAGGATGTGATTGCCGTCGTCGAACTTACCGCCACCGCCATGAACCCCCGGGAGCCGCTCAGCAGAGGCGATATGAAAAACCACCTGCGGAATCTCGATGTGGCAGCCATATCTGTACTCCACCCCAAGAGCTCACAGCCCTGATGACGAGCGAGGCCGTCGAACCAAAGGAGGGGAAGCCTCCTCGCCTGCAGCATGACAAACACAAAACTGCCGGCCCAGAGACATCACTATTTACAAAGGGGAAGGAAGCTAGCTAGGGGGCCATATCCCGATCCCACTGTAGCCTAAGCCGAACCTCTCGGCGGAGCCGCCGGTGGCAGCCTGGGAGGCCAAGAGAAGGAGGAGGAAATCCTAACCCTAATGAACAAACATGAAAACCATTCATGTTTGTGCTTTATACATTACCCTATGCATGGAGACAGCTTTGTAGTGAAGCCTACAAGCAATAGATGAACGATCGATAGTCCATTTACTTTGGCACACTTTAATCATCATGCTAAGAAGTTGGAGGACTTTTTTTTTTTTGTACGAGGAACGGGTCAAGTGGTCAAGACCCACAAGGCTTCCACATGAAAGACAATACAGGTGGTCCGTTGTATCCCCCGTTAGAGGCGGTTATCGCTTGCACTAGGCTGCGGTGTCTCCTGAGATCTATTATGATCTCCTCTTCTAAGTAAAAAAAAAAAAGAAGATAATACAGGTGGTCCGGAAAGGAACTCTCTCAGAATCCCTCCTGACCAAGCTTCCTAGCCCTCCGAGCCAACCAGTCAGCAACCAAGTTAGCTTCCCGTGGGATCCACTGCAAACGAACACCATTCATGGATTGCCAACACTGCTGACACTCAGCAACTAGATCCACTGTATCAGCAGAGAGTCGTCGCCTTGCAACATGTTTAAGGACAGCCCGTTTCGCATCCGATAGGACAATCACTGAGTCAAATCATCTTCATGCAACTTCCTCAAACGAGGCTTGAATCGCCAGTAAGTTAGCATGGAGAGCTGATGATACATGACACATGAAGGTTCCCGTAGCCCAAATACTACCATCAACTCTAGCAAGGACCCATGCACAACAAGCAAGCTGATGTGGATTAGTAAATGATCCATCCATCCAGGCAACCCATTTGTGGACTCCAATGCTAGCCAGCCATCCTACCGGGGACAAAGAATCGGCATAGTGGTTGATCCAAGAACAAAAAAAATTCCTTGTTTTACCGTGTATCATGTTGGCTTTATTCAATGGCGATTGTATCTTCAAAAGACATCTCCCCACATATACCGATCTCCTCCTCTCCACTCAGACGGATTGGACACCATGGTCGGCATCGATCCGGACTGAGCTAGAGGGTTAGTTCCTCTACCGTCACCTCTTTCATGCCATCCTGCCCTTCGAGGACATTGATGCCCTCTACACACCCAGGACTCCGGCATCATCCATCAAGAACGCCGACAACACTACGTCCGAGACCGCCGCTATGCCGGCGGTTCCTCCCTCCGCTGTAGATCTTTAGCGTGTGACAGCCCGTTGGTCTTACGAGGATGCACACGTCAAGGCTTTCCTTGTCACCTCGGTGGACACCTCCCTACGCAGCGAATTGGTTACCTTTCTGACTGTATGTGCTATCTAGACTTATCTTTGCGGCCGCTTTGTTCAGTCGGACGGCACACGCAAAGCTCATCTTCTGCGACAGATGATGATAGCCCAACAGGGCACCCGGTGCATGGAGGCATACTACACTTTCATGGGGACCCTCTGGCAAGAGCTCAAACAGATGGAGCCTAGATCCAATGCCTTGGACTTATAGGTCCAATTGTTCCGGGAACACTGAAAGGTGCACTTTCTTCTTGCCGGACTAGTACCGGCTCTTCAGCCCCTAGGTGGACAACTACTATACTGGACCCTCTTTCCTCGTCTTACCGAGGTCATCGCTGCACTCCTCTTTGAGCAGTCCCAACTGGTGAGCATCAGCACCACCTCAGCTCCTCCCGCTCCGGCTACTGCTATCGGCCACGAGGGGGTTCTTGCTACCGCTTCTTGCTCCTTTGTTCACACATCAACACCACCATCGGTTCTTCTTCACTCTAGTGGCCGCGCTGATGGTCGTGGTGGGCGCTTTGGTGGTCATGGCATACCACCTTACTGCACTTATTGCCACAAGCAGGGCCACTTGGTCGAGATATGTTGGACTCTTCATCCTAAGAAGCGTACTGGACCCTTGGCAAAGGCAAACCCGTTCGTGATTCTCCTCCTATTCATGCTGCGCTCGTTGAGCCTATCTCTACTGCAGGTCTTACTCAGCAGCAATTTCATCTTGTTCCAGCAGTTTCAACAGTTCCAGCAGCACCAGTTGAGCTATGGTGCCTCCTCCTCGTCTGTGTCGCCTACTGCCTACTCAGCCAACTCTGGTACTCCCTTTTTATAGGTCCTGGACTCTGGGACCTCCCAACATCTCACCCATGACTTATATGTCCTTACTTCTCTTCGCCCCGCCGCCATCCCACCCCTCCACACTGTGAATAGATCTCATCTCTCCAAATCCCAGTGTGGCTCCATTTCCACCCTTTGTGACTTCGGACTAACTGTACCTTTTTCTACCTCTAGTTGTATTGTGCAGGATCTTCCCTGTGGTAAGGCGATTGGAACCGGTCATAGAAAGGGTGGTCTTTATCACCATGAGTCTCTTCATGTGCCTCCTCCTTCACTCAGTTTTTCTGGTATTAGTTTGTCTGCAGCCAACTTGTGGCACAGACAGTTAGATCATGTGTCCAAGCAACAACTTAAAAACCTTTTTCAGTCTAGGGCTTTAGACCGTGCTCCATTTTCTTCTCTTTCTCCTTATACAGGTTGTAAGCTTGCTAAGCTCACAGCTTTGCCTTTTCGTTCTTGTAACACCTGTGGTGTTAGATTTGAGAATAATAGAAATCCTCAATAGCTAGTTTCGTCTTTTTACAGCCAGACTTTTTCTTTGGGCTTTTTCCCAATAAATGGATCGTAAACCTATGAGATGTTTTACGTTCACATTCTCCGTAACTTCGAGCATGTCACGATGGTGCGTTCCGTGCAACGATCAGGTGTATGCGCAGCCAGTTTCGGCAGCCCGGCAGGTAAACCCTAGAAAAATGATAATTGGCCGATAGTTGTAACTGTTTTGTTTCTTGCGAGAGATCGGGTGATCAGATCGTAACGAAACAAGATACGTTAGATGAGGCTCTGAGAGAGCCTTCCAATGAGCCTAAGTTTGGGTCGATCCGACACCCGGGTGAATAGTTATTACTATTTTGAGTTTTGGAGTCTTTCCTTCTTTTCGGGAGATCCAGAAGTCAGAAAATTATGTACCAAGCGCTGACGTGTTCGCGTTGATGAGACCTTTCCAAAGAATCCTCTCGGGCCCTATTCTGACTTCCAGTTTGATAGTTACGGCCTATTATTCTTTTCAGTCCGGTTGATAGACGAATCGCACCCGGATTCCAACCGAGCCCGGTTCAGGGCTCGGGACCTAGCCCGACCAGCCCTAGAGCCTACCTCCCGGTCTCCTAGCATAATTTAGGCTCTCTTGACCTCTCTCCCCAGTTGTTTTAAATCCGAAATTCGGATGAGAATAATCGGGTAAGATTTTGGGATGATAAACCCCTACCTTTTAGTCCTTATCCCTTCCCCCTTATTAGGAAACCTTAACCAACCCTATCCCACGTCCCTCCTTATCACAGCCTCCCCCTTTTTTCTATAAATAGAGATAGAGAGAGAATGGGAGAGAGAGAGAGAGAGAGAGAGAGAGAGAGAACGTGAGAGAGAGAGAAAGAGAGAAAACGGGAGAGAAAGAGAGAGAGAGATAGAGAGAGAGACAGAGCGAGCGAAGACGGAGAAGGAGGAGAGATCGAGGGAGATGGAGCGCCGACCCGCCCCTCGCCGGAGCCCCGGCGAGCACGCCGAGACACCCGCAGGTCAGCCCCTCCCCCTCTCATCCTCCTCCGCGACCCAACCCCGCGACCCGGCCCCTTCCTCCTCCCTTGCCGCGGCCCGCACGGGCGCACACCTCCGCCGCACTTGAGCCCCTCCCGGCGATCGCCGGCGCACCACCACCGGCCATAGATCGACCCCGCACGAGCCCCTTCCGGCCGGCTCTCGGGCTCCGACGGCCGCTCCGGCCGCCTCCCACCGCGCCTCCTCCGTGGGGGTGGTGCGGGAGAGGCCGGCCGAGCGCTCGCCGGCGCTCCAGGCCGCCCCTCCCGCCGGCCGCGACGCACAGAACCAGCCCCCCCCACGCTGTTCTCGTGGAGAAGATGAACATGGGGGGGGGCAAAACGGTAAATTCCAGGTTTTTAATTAAACCCAGACCTGACCTGTTTAGCCCTGAACCCGACCCGACCCGACATTGCAATGCAGACCCGACCCGACCCAGCAGACCTGACCCAACATGCAGTGAACCGGTCTGGTTCACCTGAACCAGACCCGTGAACCAGTGAATTTTGGTTCGACTGCCATTTCTCCGTCCGAACTCGGAATTGGACGAAACCAGCGCCATTTCGACCGGCTCGGAAAATACTACCTGTTGGCCATAGTCTAGAATAGTAATTATATAGTTTAATACCCTATTTTATCCTTGGACCCGATATTATCGTGGTACCGTGGTTTGACCGCCGTTTCATCGTTCGAACTCAGATTCGGACGAAACTAGCGGCATTGTGCTCAGAATATTGAGTCCCACCTATTAAACCTAGAAGATAACCCTAGAACCTCTTCTACCCTAGTGAACCAACCATGCGATCGGTTTTACCGGTTCTATGTGGTTTGACCCGAAACCATTCGACCGAAGTCGGATTCCAGCGAAACTGGAACCATCGGAAAGGGTTCTTCGAGCCCGATTCGATGAGTAGGTTTAGCTTCTGTTTACTTGATTGGCCTAGTATTGTTTAGGTTCGAGTTCTTCAGTCGCACAGATTTGCGTGCTGTCGACTCAATGTTGGTCCCCTATCGAGGGTGCCCGACTATCCTTGGCATAGAACCCTCGTCGTTGACTCTTGTGTTTTAATCGATAGCATTGTGATATAGAGCTGTGTATGTTATCAGACTGTGATCGTGGTGATCCAACGGAGGCGGATCAGAGGCAACTAGCCGGAGTTGTGTGCGATCGACAACCAGGTGACATCTACTACCCTTGCGTGGTCTTTAATAATGGGAAATGAGAATGACTAAGAATAGGTGTCCATGACACTGCATGCGGGCCCCGTCGGGCATCGTCGCATGTGGTCAAGTGGACCCCGCCTTGCATGCGGAGTCGCGAGTCCGGCGACGCATGCTTAAAATATTAATAAAATGATAATAATGATTGCTTTTGATTGTATGGACACCGTAATTAGGATTCCCTTAAATTAAATAATAAATTGAATAACTAATAATTATCGGGACCACCCTCCTGAGAGGAGTATGGCAACCCTAGCACACGGGTCACTGGGATGAGTGTCTTATTTTATTTATTTATTATGTCGCATGGGTTGCGAGAGCAGTACGAGACCAGGGGTAAATTGTTGGAAATTGTTAAGCATTAAATATACCTTTTGTAGCTTCAGTAAATATGTTGAAAGATGTTATGTGTGAATCTACCTGATTAGAGGGTAGGGACCCCGTGCGCGCAAGGGCCGTGAACCACCCTGCGCGTACAGCCGAAGTTAAGTAGGTTAGGGTCACGGGCAAGGGTTGTGGTAAAGCCAATAGGAGGTGCCCTCGAGTAGGGATTGGCCTAGCAGCCCTGTCCCGGGGAGTTGAAGTCCCCATAGTAAAGCAAGTTGGGCGGTAGAGCTCCACCGTGAAAGACGGGAAACCCCTTATGATCATCTGGGTGATTTGTGCATGGTGTTGGTGGATGCACGGCGAGAGAGTTGGCCCTCTATATCGAAATAAAAGGCCCTATAGTAATGCCCGACCGGGGGCAGGATGAACAAAATATCCGGGGTTCACATTTTGTTAGTGTGTGTGTTTTATCTATATATGAAATTAGAATTGTGTGACTGTTTATATGATGACTTCGTGACTTTATCTGAACGTATTATTTAATTTGTTCTTTAATGCTGTAGAACATTGAATGAACTTCATGTTAGATAACCTAGTGACAGTAGGAATTGCATGTGTATATAGACTACTGATAAGTTTAGGTTTCATTATACAAACTTAGATTCTAATAGAACTGATAGATATTATCTTAATTTATTACGATTGGTCGTCTCATATTATTATAGACTATTAAGATGTCACTAGCCATTAATTTGGCTAATCTCCCAATTTCCTATTGGGGGCTACTCTTTCCCACGAGTAGGCTCAGTTGCAGGTCCGGAGGCTCAGGAGTAGCAGTAGGAGTCCAGAGGCGGAGTTAGAGTTACAGTGTCACCTTTCTACTTAGTACGTTAGTCTTGTAGTCCTTTCGCTTCAGTTATTGTAATTGTTTTGGAATAAGAGTTTTTATTAGTTAGTTAGTATTCTATGATTGTAGTTGCAATGGTTCCAGCTGAATTCTTTTGGGTAGGCCTTTCCTCAAGGCCCCAAGCCTAGGATAGATCATGATGAAAATATAAGTGCATATAAATGACTAAATTGATTAACCCTGTAGATAGGAACCCTATACTGGTGCACCTGAGTGTTAGGACGTGGATGAGACCACTTGGCTAGCCGTATGAGGCTTGAGTCTCGTGCTCCCTCAGATAGACTCCTGTCAGTATGTAGTGGTACCGACAGGTCACTCATACTGAGAGGATATGACTTTTGAAGGTTGAGCTTGACTAGATAATATCTTCTCTCTGTTGATGATTTCTCTTTCTTTGCTTTTTAATAAAAATGTTTTTCAAAAAATCAAATTTAAAAGATTCCCCTCTTGGTTCTCCCTCCTTCTTGTTTTTCATATTAGAGAGCGTAGAAGAAGCCCTGTGAGAACCCAAATTGGTGTAATTAATTGACCAGACCCAAAATCCCATCTTTTTCTCACCTCACACCCCAGGGATCGGTCTTCAGATTTCTGGGGCGTGACAGTTCTAGCGAGTCTCGGTCTATTGCTCCGTTTGATCTTGTTCATTCAGACGTTTGGGGGCCCTTGCCCATTTTATTTATGAAATGGTATTTCTATTATATTTATTTTATTGATGATTATTCTCGCTATAAATGGGTTTATTTACTTCACCATCATTCTGAGGCTTTTTTTGTCTCTTTCTTGGCGACTCTCTTATATCTTGGTGTAACAACAAGTAGGATGTTGTCTCCCTTTCTAGCACTGAATCCAAGTATCGAGCTATAGCTTAAACCACCAAAGAAATTGTCCATGTCAGGCGCCTTTTCTCAGACTTTAGGGTTGGAGTCTCCTCACCTACTGCTCTTTACTGTGACAACAAGAGTGCCATTCAGATCGTCTGTAATCCAGTCTTTCATGAGCGAATAAAGCACATAGAGATCGATTGCCACTTCACCCGTGAGCACTACGAGGTCGGAACTATCTCTTTATCACACATCTCATCCACTGAGCAGATCACAGACTTTTTCATAAAGTCTCACCCTACTTATCTTTTTCAATTTCTGGTTGGCTAACTCACTTTGTTTGACCCACCGTGAGTTTGAGACGGGGGGGGGGAGGTGGTGTTAAGATTGTGTGTGTATATCTAACCTAACTTGGTACGCAAGTCACCATTGTACCTATTTATACCTAGCCATAAAGCCCTAATGAGCTAGACAATCCCTTTTTTTTTGGTAAATGTCTGGTCGGATGAGGAGGGGGTCAGCGTGGAGGAGGTCGGAGCAGAGGAGGCCAACGCAGAGGAGGCCAGCTCAGAGAAGACTGGCTTGCGCGAAGGGGGTCGGTGCGGTGGAGGCCTGCACGGAGGAGGTCGGCATGGAGGTGTCTGATCGGGTCGCTTCTGCAGACGTGAGGGAGGGGCAGTCCGGCATGAGAGGAGAGGAGGCAGCCGGTTGGTTTTGAGGACAAGAGAGAGGGAGGAGAAAGAAAAAAAAAGGTTTGACGGCTAGGGTTTTGAACCTAGCTCTGAAACCATGATAGAATTTGGGGAAAAAAAAGGGATTGTCTCATTAGGGCTCTATGGCCAAGTATAAATAGGTACAAGGGTGACTTGTGCACCAAGTTAGGTTAGACATTCACACACAATTTTAACAATGGTGAACAAAATCAACGGCGTCTTGATCCACTCTATGCCCCATACTTAGAACTGTGCAACAATCCAAGGCGGATGTTGGATAATCTTCTCTTTTTTTTTTTGTGTTCCAGACGGTGGTCATTACATTATGACCTGAAAGTCCTCACACACAAGGGCTGATGTTGGATAGTCAATTACGATCGATATGGATATTGTCGATACGGTCAATGATAGATTGATGGCTAGCGAGACATGCCTTGCCCACAAGAGAAGGACCGAGGCATGAGAGTTCAAAGACATGAGAAATGGTGGGTTGTGTAGGGTATGTGTGCACTGAGGTCCCACATGGTGCTGTCTAGCAGAGATGACCAACGATAATGAACTTGTGGAACAATGGAACAAGGACGGAATCAGGATTTTATATTACGAGGGGCCAACGCATAATAATTTTAGGGGGGGGGGGGGGGGGGGGGGGGGGCAAAGAATGAATCAAAAGAAAATTAAATACTAAGACTATATGGATTTTATAAAAATAATTAAGGGGAGGCCACGGCCCCCCTTGGCCCATACATAGTTCCGTCCCTGATCACGCATGATATGTCTGCTAGCATAAAGGGAGATTCGGTTGCTCATTGTTATTGACTAGCTTGGTGCACGATAATGGCATAAGGGATTATCCATGGCACGGGAGCATAGATATGATCGGTTTATGGGGTAAGATAGTGTGGCGACATAAAGGTGCCTAGTTTTTTTGTGTTTTTTTTTTAAAAAAAATCCTCACTTCATGGAGGGGCTGAAGGGGTTTGGCATAAACCCCTACCTGTTTATTAAAAAACAATTACAAATATAATTACTGATTCGGAAATAAAGAGCTACAAGATTAACCAAAATAAGATAAAATTTTGTCCCGCCGAGTCTTCCGTAGGACATGAAGATGCCTCGAATCAGTGGATTTTCGATAAGAGTTAGCTTGTAGTATGGAAGTATGCAAGGGCGTCGTGAAATACTTGATACTTAAGTGACTCATGAGCAGAGTTTTAAATCTCAGCCGATACCGATTCGTACCGGTTTTGGTCGGTTCGAGATCGATACTGTATCCGATCCTGATACATGGCCTGTATCGACCGATATCGATAGGTTTTTTTTTTTTTCTCAACTGATATCGGTCTGTATCGGCTAATACCGATATGTACTGGCCGATATATACCGCTTCGGGACCAACCGATACCGTGATTTTAAACCTTACTCAGTTGTTTTTTTTTTTGAGAAAGGACTCGTGATAAGATCTAACATTGAACTATTTCTCAAAAAAAAAATAAAAAAAATCTAACATTGGTCTGGGCACGGTGTGCGATGAGCACCGGTGTGTAAGCTTTAGTTTTCGGATCACGTGTCAAGCCTATAAAGGAGTCCGACAGACCATCTCGTGTGACTCTCAAACCAGATCTAGGCCTGCAACTCGGGCCGGTTGGAGTCATCTCAAGCCCAACTGGAGTTGTCAACCCTCAGCCCAACCCAACTAGACCTTCATGCCGCATTGCCCAACTAAAGCCCAATCAGAGAAAAGTTTTTCAAGCTTGAGTTAAACTCAGATCGGATTTCGCAGATTCGAAATTTTATTGTATTATTATTTGCCCAGAGTTTTGATTTTAAAAAGTAAACTATCAAAAAGTTTCAATTTTATCCTTAGTCCTTACTAATAAGATGTCTCTTACCTCAACTGTCTCTTTGGGTTACCCGACACCTTGACCCAAGCCCAGCCCAAACTTTGCTCGGGTTGATTTTTTCCAACTTAGAACCCAAACCGCCTTACAAATGAAATGAGCCCAAACCGAACCCAGTGTCAGATCAGGTCAGGTTCGACCTGCCCAAGTTGCGGCCCAAACCACATAAAACTACATTAAATCAAAAAAAACATATGCGGATTCTCAAATCAAATCTCTAGGGGAACAGCTCAAAATCCACGTGCGATCTACTCCTTCCCTATTAATTGAAGGTTTCTGGTCGGGGGCTGCCTAACCCTCTCCTTCTTCTGGAGGGGTTCTCAAAAATAAAAAAAATTATGAAAGGTTTATATTCGGACCACTCTCACTCTCAACCTACTTTGTACTGGTAGAATAAGAACTCCGAGAAAGAAAAAAAACTAGTTCTCCTTTAGGTCTGAACCGTGCTAAATATTCGGGCTTGACTTCAGTTGAATTTGGAATTGGGCTTCACATAAAAGAAAAAAAGAAAAAAACTTTGGGCTGAGTTCAAACTGTAGATACCCTCACGCCCCAAAGCCTTGGCCTTGGGGCATGAGGGTATTCTAGTCGGATCAAGGTGTGGTTAGGTTTTGTCCTAGGTGTGCTTCTTTTTCTATAGCCACGCACGATAAAGGGGCTGGAGCTGACGGTCGTTCAGCTAAGTTTCGCATGGGGGGAATTATTAGGTTTAGTCGAGTGAGATTTTCTCTATCTCAAAGCCCAGGAGTTGAGATGAGATCCCATCATACATATAAGGATCGTTTCTGCCCTTTACTTTACTGAGGTGGGACTAATCCTCCAAACACCTCCTCTCACGTGCATACCAATCTTTTTGTGGTCCTTGACATGTGGATGATACATGTGTGGGGACTACACCCGACAAGTGAGTGATACGGTTAGGCTCTGATACCATGTGAGATTTCCTCTATCCCAAAACCCAGGTATTGAGATGAGGCCCAATCATACATATAAGGATTTTTTTCATCCTCTACTTTATCAAGGTGGAGCTAATCCTTCAACAAGTCACACATACGCTAGGATTTGGGTGGTGATGTCTTCGTATACCCTTTGTGAACCTCCCCCTACAACCGGGGTTCTGGGGCGTGCGGGGTATCTACACAGTCCAAGCCCGTTGGGTTTGTGCAAACTCTCACATGGAAGGACTTCTCACTATACCTGCGGTTTGGGTTGCAAACCTGATACCCTTTGCAGATGTGTTACCAAAAAGTTCAGCCTTCTCAAACCCAACTTTTGTTTAGTTTTTTGGTAAGCAAGATGGGCCATTACATTATGACCTGAAGGTCCTCCTGTTGGAAATAAATCCATGGTAGAGGCCCGCAGCGGAAGCAAAGTGAAGGTCCGAGGACCGTGAGCGGTGTGCGTTACATATCAAAATTTTCATCGAAACGATCTACATATGCGTGTATGAATCTAGCATGGCAACTACGCGAACCCCTAACGATGATCTAACGCGAAAGAACAAACTAGCATGAATGCATGTTCTAATTATGTTAGATCTACTTGTTAGAGGTCATACCTGCGTGCAGAATCTTTCACCGCGACAAATTTCTTCTTTGTCGATGGAGACGGGCTACGGATCTGTTCGACATAGCTTCGGTGCGACGGCCATAACTTTCTGCTCCGAACTCCGATTGGGCTGAAATTTGGACTGCAGGTAGCCAACTTCGAGACGCAACTTTTCCAACAAGTTTCACGTCGTTTGGACTTCTGTAGCTCCCGGAATCGCAGAAAAAACGTTGATTTTCTGTACAGATTCTGGACAGCAAAAGGTTGCGGGAGACGCCTTCTAGTTCACCCGATCTCACACGATGCACGACACCTCGTCGATGGATCTCTGAGTGCCTCCATACGACGAGCCTTCTCCTTCTATAAAACACCACGTGAGGAAGACGAGTCGCCATCCAATGGCGCAAGCGAGGGAGAGAGAGACGAGAGAGGAGATGCGAAGAGAGGAGAGGGGGCGGCTAGGGTTTCCCCATGCCATGGCCGACCCTAGGGCTTGCATGGCTCTATTAATTTCGTGCACCCTCTCTCTCCTTCTCATATATAGGGTCGGCCTATTCATATGGATAAGGACAGTATGGATAAGGATGATAGATTCAAACCTTATCCCTATATATCTCTTCTTTATCTCTATCCTTTCCTTGTTTTCGAAAACGGTCAAAACCAGCCCGTTTTCTGCGCCTCATAACCGGCCCCTTCATCGGAGGCAACAACCTCCCGAAACTAATGGGGCCGGCCTTGACCAGTCTCTCAACACTTTGGGCCGGCCCCCTTAGTGCATAGTGGCGCATGGTATGACCAAAACGCCCTTATGCCACTAGTTGGCCTTTCCTCGTGTACGAGACTTTGCAAGGCACACATAAGTGAAGTGCACCAGTGATTTCACTATTCTCTGAGGTTCCCGTAGGGTGCCCCTAGTGAAGTCAACTAGTCAACTCGCAACATGTCCCGGTGCATCGCACCCATGTGGCAAAGTCCACTTATGGCAAGGAATTGCTACATGCGTCTCTGCACTAACCTAGGGTTTCCCCTTAGTGCACACACGTAGCTACGCATCTACCGTGCACTAGTGCGAAGCACTCACGGAGCGTATGCTTGGACTTCTCGCTTCCTCTAACTACGTTCTGTGTTTCGAGGAGATGGTATAAGAACCGTACATAATGTCGATAAGGTGGAACCTTCAGGGACCAGGGTTCATGGCTTCCAACTCAGACTCGATCGACACACTACCCGAGTGTACCATCGATCCTCTGAGTCCGAGTTAACCTGCGTAGCCACCCAGAGTGCGACGCAGGCTGCACTCCAATTCCCCCGGACTTACTATGTTCTCTCTCATACCCCTGCTCTCCGCTTAGTATAGTAAACTCGCTGTCCCTCCACTTGGTGCCATGATGCAACTCGAGCAGTGGAGAATACCGTCAGACTCGAGTGCTCATATGACTCGGTTCCTTCCCGGTTGACCACATACATCGTACCTCCGATTACTCTTCCGAGCAACCGGATCCGTCACCAGTCCAACTGATGACCACCTGGCCAGGATTTAATACGACGTAGGTCAGACCAAGGAACGCACCTCCCGTTAGGGGTGTGGATAGCCTGCAGGAGTGACACGCTGATGCAACGCCAGCCGGGTAACCCAGTACACCATGGTTTTGGATCACTGCATCCGGATCCTCACACATTGGTGCGCCAAATCACCACACAACTGGTTAGTCCACCAGACATGGTTCCTCAGGGTTTAGGACCGTTTTACCCTAAGCAGAAACACGGTTTAGTCCACCGATGTCTGCTCATCGATCTGTGCACCGTGTTGGTTCCGTTCGGCCACAGACACTGTGCCTGGTAATGACCGTGGTGGAGACACCTACGCTCTGTCATCCCAACAGCTTATCCTGATAGGGCGACCAACCCTTATCAGAGCTACGAACGTATTTAGGTTACATGGGACCAGTCCCTTGAGTCTCCCACTCAAGTGGATTACCATATAGCCATGGCTCTCTGTTCTGTAATCAGAACACGTACTAAGGTACGTACCAATATGCAATCCTATACTATCAACCATACAAAGCTAAACACTAGGTTTTTACGAGCTATAGACCTCACCAATTCTAACAATCTCCCACTAGGTCTAACGAGGAATAACGGTGTTGAGCTCTGTAGCTTCTACATGCTGCCCAAAAGCCTTTGCAGGAATTCCCTAAAGGAATTGACAACATTGTCTGTAGATTCCACCTCAGTACCGCTACTTGCATTTCCTCATATAACTGTCAGATCAAGTGGAGTTTGTACTTGATGGGTTTCCCCTCACGGCGGTGCTTAGTCTCCTTGGACCTTGCTTACCGCTCTTCTGTTGTAACAACAGATAACTGAGCCTCTGGTACGCGTCCCAAGTTCTCTAAGAACTTCCTAAGCCTTACCACCTGATATACTACTTCGCACGCAACAACGTGCTAACCATCTGTGGTAGAGTCTGTGATGCACTTGCTTCACACTCTACCAATTACCGCTTCTAATCCCAAAATAAAAATAATCCCTGAAATCGATTCTCTGAAACACACATCTGACACCAAAGTTAGATCCTGTGTGTCCAATCGATATCAGGACCTGTGAAGTGCAAGCTAACTCACAATCCTTACTTAACGAGGATTTCTGAGTATACCCTTCATATCGGTCCAAAGATCTGGACCCGGGTTCGACTGAAACCGACCCATCTTCCTGCTGCGCAATAGATATCTAGCCTCTTAAAACGAATCTGGCTAGAATCTTATCTTCATGCGTAGCCTGTGATAGCAAGAGAATCTTGCTCTGGTTGTCTCGAGTTACCTTGATTCCCAGAGCATAACTCGCCTCATTAGGGTCTTTCACATCGAATTGTGATGACTACAAACCTTTACCGTAAACAATATTCTTACATCATTTTCAATCAGTAAAATATCGTTAACGTAAAGTACTAAATACACCCTTGTAGCTATTTCACCTTTCTTGTACCAACTTGGTTTATCCTCATTCTGATCAAATCCGTGTGAGCGGATTCCCTTGATCAAAATAGACATTCCAACCTGGATGCTTGCATCAGTCCATAAATGGACCATTGCAACTTGCATTCCATATCTTCCTAACCTACTGACACAAAGCCTGAGGCTACATCATCCATATGTCCCTTTTCAAATTCCCGTTAGGGAATAACTGTCTTGACATCCATCAACCAGATCTCCCAACTATAATGGGCTGTGATGGATTAAGAGGATCCGTTATAGACTTAGGCATAGCTACCAGTGAGATGGTTTTGACATAGTCAATCCCTTCTCCTTTGGTAACTAATCTAGCTACTTAAGTCTTAACCGGGTGCTCTTCTTATACACCTCCTACACCCTGAAGGGTGATAGTGCTATAAGTGTCAAGACTGTTCCAAGGGACATTGATGTAAGCTTGCCTCCATGGTCTTTTGTCAGTCAGAGCTGTCGGAAGCTCCCACTACTTCTTCGTAGCTCTAGGGATCATCCTCCTGAAACTCTGGATTAACTATCAAAGTTTCTCCATAGTATCTTTCAGGAGCTCTGATGGTCCCACAACGATGAGGTGGTGGTGGTACAAAGGAAACGTTTCTACAATACCTGGTATACTAGTTTCTTGTATCATCTACTCCCACTACGTTTTTCAAATGCGCACTCTCTACCAGTACCCAGTAGTTCACCCAGAACTACCTTACTGATAAACTTATGGTCTTATAATCTTGATCTAGGTAGATGGTGTTCGTAGAAACGATTACCTTCCTAACCTCAAGATCATAAAACAGTCTATCTTATGCCTCCTAAGGGTAACCTACAAACAGATATACCTGGAACTACATCTCCATCTCATCCCTCTTGTCGTTTTGCACAAGTGCAGGACAACTCTATATCTCGAGACACTATAGTGTCAGCTTTCGCTTAGACCATAGCTCTCTATAGGTCTGAGGTACTGATCTAGATGAGAGATAGTTTCAGATATAAGCTACTGTTTTAAGGTACAACCCCACCAAAGGTGGGTAGTATACTTGGCAATATTCATCATACTACGGACCCTGTCAAACAGAGTCCGATTCCTTCTCTCGGAGACTTTATTCTGACGTGTCATCCTTAGAGCATTTAACTGGGAGATAATCTCATACTCTCTCAGGATCCTATGGAACTCGTCCGATAGTGACTTATTTCTTCGATTAAATCGAAGAGTCTTCTATCGTCTAGACGCTCTTGGAACCATAGACATCAAAATTAACTAACTCCAATACCTTAGTGGCCCTTTTAGTTATTCTGCCTTCCAGATAACATTCATAGGTTAGAAGGATCTCCGATGAATCTGTGAATAGAAACTCAGCCTTCTTTTACCTTTGAATTTATCTAAGGCAGAATATCTAAATCAGAGGGGTCACAAATGGGATAGCTTCTCCGAAGGATTTAGATGAATTTAAATTAGACGCTGCAGCTGTCATGATATCTATTTCCGAATTAGGATTAAATATAAAGAGATTATTATGATCTATTTCTCTAGTAATGAAGCTATCTATTTAGTTTAAGATACACACCTACGGTGCTGTCTAAAACTAAAAACTTCATTTACCAAAGAGGAAACAGAACTACATCTCTAAAAAACAAAATCCGTATTTCGGAAAAACTAAGACAATCATATCTAACAGCTTCCGCAGCGGCTTATGGCATCAGTACCTATGTTAGGATTCCTTCACTATAAAGTAGCCTTCTGCTTTCCTTGAATATCTGTAGACCAGAAGTCTACATTCCAAGAAGCATAAGAACTGCTACTAGATAGCGACTCAACTCCTAACATCCTGAGGTCATACTCAATCTTCAAATACCCCCTATGCTCGCCACAGCGGAAATACTTCCGTCCTTGGCGTTACCAGACTTAGGATTCCACACCAGTTTCTGCACTAGAATAGTTTTCGATCTCTTATAAGTTATTCCCTTAGGTTCTTCTAAAGAAGACCTAGGTTAAGCACTAAAGGCATTGCCTTTAATCTTGATCTCATCCTTTGTCTCTTGGAAATCTCCTTAGAAGTTCTGCGTTTATCATCTCTAACTTGTTAAAGCTAAAGTCTCTGATAACGCCTTCGAAGGTTCCAGACAAGGATGCAAGACAGACGTTTTCCATCACCTCGTCATCTGGTACCATGTCTTGGGAATCTAGTTCGTTCTGAAACTCAAAGATGTGTTCCCGAACAAGCATACCCACTGACATCTCGGTACCGACAAGTATCTTAGTGGAAAAGCGATGAGTCGACTGACTTCGCCTTCCAGACATCTAATGCAAGTAAAACTTAATTAGAGAAGACCCGGCATATCTCTGACTCGCTTCTAAAGAATTGTCCGCAAGTCTGCTATAACATAGCACTTGCACATCTCCTTAGACTCTCGCCAATCTTCATATGCCCTAGTTAGTGCCCTAGTGATATATGGACCCATTAGGTCTAGTACAGGGATATTTAGATTGCATGCCAATGTACATTTACTACCCTAAGCATAAGCTAAAGATTGCGCTTCCACTCTACGTAGTTAGAGACCCGATAACTGGTTCTCTTATGGGATAGCGGATAGGGGAACTATATGGTTGAATGAAAATGAATGCAAAATAACTTATTTTGTGGATTTTGAAAATAAGCTAATTATATCCAAATGTCAGCGCTACCCTCACAGCGAAGACACCTCTATGGATTAATTAACCATGTATGTAAGATCTCGGAATCGACTACACCTGCCCTAGGGGGCATCATGCAGCGTCAATCCGCTTACACGGGCCTTTCCTTGACCCAGTCCAAATCTGCCAACTAAGGGCTTTGATGGACCATGGTTATCTTTTGGCCAGTGCCACGTGATCACCGTTGTCTTCGCAACGAATACCTCACGTGCACTTAGGATGCTTACCCACGAGCCTAAGCAATTATGACACGGGAGTTCATGCGGCCCCCACTAGGGTGGGATGAAAAGCCCTTCTCTCCTGGCCTCGTAATCGCCATATCCTTAGGGAGGTCATTAAGTAATTTGGCATGGAAACACACAGCTCCCACCCTAGGGGGTGTGAAGTTATGCATCCCCACCCAAACACAAAATGACTGGCCGTGGAGGCCAGAGGATCTCTAAAAGTCCTCTCTTACATCCCTTATTAAAGTTGAGGGTTATTTAATGCAAGTATGAGTGTACACTAAGGTCACGACAACCTATACACTAGACCCTGGTCATACCGTGCTCCCACTAGCATTCAAGCCTTTCGCGAAGCATTAATCGATCTTGGAATATCATAGTCCCTGCATCGAGTGGATTTCTCCACTCAAGGGTCACATTACATATCCCAAGAACATTGATGCTTTGCAAACTTGGCTATCACGCTAATGCCCTGGAGCCTAGCCTAAGGTCAGACTGACAGGAAAGGTCTTCCACTACCATGGCGCCTTGCTTATAAATTTGACGAATGATGTCATAGTAGAATTCCAACTCATTCTAGGTTTCGATGCTTGCCAAAATGGCACACCCGACTAATCAGGTGTTGACCTAATGGGGGCATAACCAAATATGAGGAATTCATACTATCATCAAGGGTCAATTAAATAATAGGCGTCACTAGTGGAATCCAATCCTAATAAGGTCGCTAGGACCCGAGGGGAAAGGGCATCCCTCTGACACAGATAATCAAATTATCGCATCGGGGTTCTCTACAGAAATATAAAGAACTACTGAAAGAAATAAGCACACAACTGAATCAAGTTCAGGGTCCGACCCCTGAACCTGACTGGCACAGCGCAGGCTCTCTGTCTCCTTCACAAGGCTCCTCGATCCGGTGCAAGCCTCTGTATACGATCTTCTGACGCTTTATGCCCTTTGCCGTCATCGTGTACGCTTCGCCAGATCGTCATCGTCCTCCAAGGTTTCGCTCATCTTCCCAGTGGTGGATCTCCACGGTAAGTCCTCCTCTTTAATCTGTAACCGAAAAAGATCTAGTACGCTTCGAGCAAGTGCTCGCTCGTACACAATTTCCTAAAAAGAAAAGGAAAACAAACATAGCAAAAGCCTGGGAATCAAGGGTGGTAAATCTTCACCTCTTGCCCGACTATGGCTCTAAAATCTATCCACACACAGAAGAAAAAACATCCAGACAAAATCGCTAACACGGGGTCCGACCCCCGGTAGCAAGCAATCACATATCCAGAATAATTTTAGAAGCGGCGCCCTGCAAGAACGATTCATAGAACATACAAAATCTACTATGCATGATCTACTCGTAGAACCCCGATGGCGGCACATACTATTCATGCGCGCACATGACGGTTTCATGAAAAAAACATGAAACGCACACCACTAGCGTGCTCTGATACCAATTGTTGGAAATAAATCCATGGTAGAGGCCCGCAGCGGAAGCAAAGTGAAGGTCCGAGGACCGTGAGCGGTGTGCGTTACATATCAAAATTTTCATCGAAACGATCTACATATGCGTGTATGAATCTAGCATGGCAACTACGCGAACCCCTAACAATGATCTAACGCGAAAGAACAAACTAGCATGAATGCATGTTCTAATTATGTTAGATCTACTTGTTAGAGGTCATACATGCGTACGGAATCTTTCACCGCGACAAATTTCTTCTTTGTCGATGGAGACGGGCTACGGATCTGCTCGACATAGCTTCGGTGCGACGGCCATAACTTTCTGGTCCGAACTCCGATTGGGCTTAAATTTGTACTGAAGGTAGCCAACTTCGAGACGCAACTTTTCCAACAAGTTTCACGTCGTTTGGACTTCTGTAGCTCCCGGAATCGCAGAAACAACGTTGATTTTCTGTGCAGATTCTGGACAGCAAAAGGTTATGGGAGACGCCTTCTAGTTCACCCGATCTCACACGATGCACGGCACCTCGTCGATGGATCTCTGAGTGCCTCCATACGACGAGCCTTCTCCTTCTACAAAACACCACGTGAGGAAGACGAGTCGCCATCCAATGGCGCAAGCGAGGGAGAGAGAGACGAGAGAGGATATGCGAAGAGAGGAGAGGGGGCGGCTAGGGTTTCCCCATGCCATGGCCGGCCCTAGGGCTTGCATGGCTCTATTAATTTCGTGCACCCTCTCTCTCCTTCTCATATATAGGGCCGGCCTATTCATATGGATAAGGACAGTATGGATAAGGATGATAGATTCAAACCTTATCCCTATATATCTCTTCTTTATCACTATCCTTTCCTTGTTTTCGAAAACGGTCAAAACCAGCCCGTTTTCTGCGCCTCATAACCGGCCCCTTCATCGGAGGCAACAACCTCCCGAAACTAATGGGGCCGGCCTTGACCAGTCTCTCAACACTTTGGGCCGGCCCCCTTAGTGCATAGTGGCGCATGGTATGACCAAAACGCCCTTATGCCACTAGTTGGCCGTTCCTCGTGTACGAGACTTTGCAAGGCACACATAAGTGAAGTGCACCAGTGATTTCACTATTCTCTGAGGTTCCCGTAGGGTGCCCCTAGTGAAGTCAACTAGTCAACTCGCAACATGTCCCGGTGTATCACACCCATGTGACAAAGTCCACTTATGGCAAGGAATTGCTACATGCGTCTCTGCACTAACCTAGGGTTTCCCCTTAGTGCACACACGTAGCTACGCATCTACCGTGCACTAGTGCGAAGCACTCACGGAGCGTATACTTGGACTTCTCGCTTCCTCTAACTACGTTCTGTGTTTCGAGGAGATGGTATAAGAACCGTACATAATGTCGATAAGGTGGAACCTTCAGGGACCAGGGTTCATGGCTTCCAACTCAGACTCGATCGACACACTACCCGAGTGTACCATCGATCCTCTGAGTCCGAGTTAACCTGCGTAGCCACCCAGAGTGCGACGTAGGCTGCACTCCAATTCCCCCGGACTTACTATGTTCTCTCTCATACCCCTGCTCTCCGCTTAGTATGGTAAACTCGCTGTCCCTCCACTTGGTGCCATGATGCAACTCGAGCAGTGGAGAATACCGTCAGACTCGAGTGCTCATATGACTCGGTTCCTTCCCGGTTGACCACATACATCGTACCTCCGATTATTCTTCCGAGCAACCGGATTCGTCACCAGTCCAATTGATGACCACCTGGCCAGGGTTTAATACGACGTAGGTCAGACCAAGGAACGCACCTCCCGTTAGGGGTGTGGATAGCCTGCAGGAGTGACACGCTGATGCAACGCCAGCCGGGTAACCCAGTACACCGTGGTTTTGGATCACTGCATCCGGATCCTCACATATTGGTGCGCCAAATCACCACACAACTGGTTAGTCCACCAGACATGGTTCCTCAGGGTTTAGGACCGTTTTACCCTAAGCAGAAACACGGTTTAGTGCACCGATGTCTGCTCATCGATCTGTGCACCGTGTTGGTTCCGTTCGGCCACAGACACTGTGCCTGGTAATGACCGTGGTGGAGACACCTACGCTCTGTCATCCCAACAGCTTATCCTGATAGGGCGACCAACCCTTATCAGAGCTGCGAACGTATTTAGGTTACATGGGACCAGTCCCTTGAGTCTCCCACTCAAGTGGATTACCATGTAGCCATGGCTCTCTGTTCTGTAATCAGAACACGTACTAAGGTACGTACCAATATGCAATCCTATACTATCAACCATACAAAGCTAAACACTAGGTTTTTACGAGCTATAGACCTCACCAATTCTAACACCTCCCACACGAGGCCAATCAAGACAGTATGGAACTGCGAGTCCTAAAGACCTTTGCGATCAGATAATTGAGCCTCTCGTGCTAGCCAGTCAGCTGCATGATTACCGGACCGAGCCACCCACTGGTCTGTAACGTTTGAAAGATGATTCCGATTCTGCAAACACCTCCTGCCAAGCACTAAGGCATCCCTAGTTTGGGATGCATCCGTTAGAACCCGTACCCGAGCATATTGCCGCCAAACAAGCTCCACATAGACCCCCTTTTTTTTGAGAATCCCTCTCAGCGATGAGGGGGGGTTCGTCCTAGACCCCTACCGGTTTATTAAAAAGGAAAGAACAAAGAAAGACTATAAGGCATCGACACCCGAGGTGTATCCAATACCAACACGGGTTAACAAAAAAACCCTGCACAACAAGCAAGATAAAACAAAAAGTGAAAAACCTAAGGCTTAGAAGCCCTCGATCTTTCCATATCACGGAACTGCGCAAGAAGCCATCCCGCGTCTTTCCCCTTGATGGAGAGGCCGGCAGCCGAAGCTAATTCAAGGATGGTTCTGTCCTCCAGCATGTTAAGGGGAAGGCTCAGATCCTCTCCATCAAGTTTTGACAGTTGATCTTGATGATCCTGCAAGAGGGTGGTCCTAGGCCGCGGTGGTCGGCGGTGCACGACGGATTCAAGGGCTCGAGAGGAGACGACACCTTGCAACAGAACGAAGCGGCGGCCTTCACCACATTGGACCTGGTAGCCAAAACGTAGGCCCCCCTTGGCATCTCCTCAGGTGAAATAAATGACCCATCTGTCCAAACCACATACTCGACATCAGAATCCCAAATCGCCGCTACCCCTGCCGACATACCACGAACAAACGCAGCTCCCAACTTAAGACTTCTGTACACAATCTCCTTCAAGGACGTACCCACGCTCTTGGCAAAAAAGCATCGCACATCTCGCCTTCCAGGAATGTCACATAGCCATCGCAATGGCCTCCTCCGGGCACGGTGAGGGATCCCGATGTCTTTTGAAAATCCATTGCCTCAACACTGGTGAACTACGCAACCTAAGGCCAGACAAAAGCTCCACCTATCGCCAAAATTACCCATACCATCGCGCACACTCAAAAAACATGCTCGATATCTTCCTCCAGCTAGCCACACTGCCCATGTTCACGCGATGGTGAAGTACCACTGCAGTTGGCAATGCCCCATGCAGGACCTTCAACAAAAAAATATGTACCCTCAATGGGATCCTCAACCTCCATAGATTTGCACCAGGCCAAGTAGTAGCACACCCTGAATCCAACTGGCCCTGGCCTCCCCCTGCAAGGACTATAGCATACGACGATACTTTGGCCGGAAATGCCGAGGAGTCATCCCCACTCGCAACATACGATTGAAGGTCCAAACATGCCTCTGCTCGAATCCAACAAGAACCCAATTGGAAACTTGATAATATATATTCGATCGTCGCGACATCTAACTATACTTGTCTATCAATAACTCGTTGGATCTGTAGGCCCCCTTGACTGCGCTCCTGATCGAGTATAATAGCCTCCCAAGAAACCAAATGCAAACGCCTCTCCTGAGCTTCGTGCCTCCAAAAGAAGGCTCCACACATCCTATCCATCCTATGAATAACACTCATAGGTAGCCCCCCCATAGCCATCAAATGAACCGGGATAGCAGCCAGAACCGATTGTAGAAAAGTAAGCCGCCTTGCTTGCGATAACACTCGTAACTTCCACCCCGCTAGTTGTGACTCCATCCGCTGTAAGACAAACTGAAAACCCGTAGAAGGTACTCGAGAGCCCCCCCCCCGCATTCAGGCCCCTTCACTTCAGTCATACCAAAAGCCCAAATGATCCTTCTCCTCACCTTCCCCGGGACACATTTCGAGAATTTATTGCTGAATTTCAGGGGGATAACTCCTAGGCCAGTACACCTCTTTACCGTAGCAAACATGGACCTAAGACCCCAAGCATCTAGAACCGAAAGCCTTAGTAAGGAGAAGGATATCATCAGCATACTGAACGAGGATTCCTTGAAGTGCTGAAGTCCTCAGTATCCCCCTCAGCCAAACTCCCATCAAGCACCCAATGAATAGCTTGTGACACTAACAAAAAAAAAACGGTGATAAAGGATCACCCTGCCGCAAACCACAACTTGGATGGAAAAACTATGTACCTTCAACAATTTTATTATGTTATCCCGAGACGGCCATCAGAGCCCCTTTTCCCTATGTTCCCTAGGGTTAGCGTTTCAGCGTGCTCCCCCTCTCTTGGCCTCCACAGTCACCGATGATGGCACCAGAAAGGCCGGGATTTCGGTGTGAGAGAGGCTTTCGGGGTCAGATCTACCACCCGGCCGCTTCTCTTCCCTTGAAATATAGGGGCTCACCGGTGGCTGACGTTTTGTGTTTGTCTCGTGGGAGTCGCACGAGGGGCTCTCTTGCTCGGTTAAAAGCCCGCATTATGTTATCGGGGGAATGATTCCGACCGGATGCTGCAAGTGTTCAAATCTGAAACCCAACTCACTGAAGTGGACGTTTCGACTAGGGTTTCTAGATCCGGTGGAGCGGATCTGGGCGGTTCGTGGTGGCGACGGTAGATCAAGGCATGTTCATGCGGCTCCAACACATGTAGCCTACTGCCGATGACGATTCATCTTCCGGCACTGACAAGCTACTGGAGGAGTCTGTCTTTTTTGTTTTTTTTCGTTGTTACTTCTTATGGGTTGGGTGTTGTTCCCTTTCCTCTCCGCCGGTGTGCGATTCTTCGTCAGTGAGCAGTGGTGATGTGATCCCGTCAGTGTGCAGGACACTAGCATGTGGGGATATATGTTGGTTTTTATACCGTGGTGGCGGTGGTTTGTGATCGAGACCAAGGGCCTTCACTCTAGCTGATGGTTGTCTTCCTCTGCTAGCTTCGGCATGTGGCGCCTTACAGAGGTCCAATTGTGACTTAGGTGTGTGGTTTATGGGTGGATTGGTGGGTGCATGGGTGTTTGGGTGAACGGGTGGGTAGGTAGGTTGGTTGATGTGTGAGTCCATGGGTGGGTATATCTGTGTAGGTGGGTGTGGATGGATTGGTGGTTGTGTATGTCTGTGATGGGTGTGTGGATGTATGTGTTTGTGTGTGGGTAGATGTACGTGGATTTATGTGGGTGGGTATGGGGAGTGGGGGGTACGTGGGTAGGTTGATGTGCGTGAACTGTATGGGTGGGTGGGTATGTGTATGTGGGAACGGGTGTGTTTATTAGTGGGTGGGTAAGTGTGTGTGGGTGGGTGCGTGTATTTGGGTGGGTGGGTGGGCGGTGGGTATGCATCGCGGGGGGGGGGGGGGGGGGGGGGGGGGGGGGGGGGGGGGTCGGGGGAGGAGTGAATGGGTTGGTTGGTGGGTATGTGTGTATCGGTAGGTAGGTGGGTGTCTGTGGGTGTGTGTGTGGGTGGGGTGTAGGTGGGTAGGTGGGTACATGTGTGCGTGGGTGGATATTTTTATGTGGGTGGGTGGATACATGTGTGCCTGGGTGGATATTCGTGTGTGCGTGGGTAGGTCGGTGGGTGTCTGTGTGTGGGCAGGTGTGTACGTGGGTAGGTATATGTGTGTGTGTGGGTGGGCGCATGGGTGGATATTCGTGTGTGCGTAGATAGGTGTGTTTGTGTGTGTATGTGGATATTCGTGTGTGCGTAAGTAAGTGAGTGGATGTGCATGTGTGGCCGGGTAGGTGCATGGGTGGGTGGGTGTGTGCGTAGGTGGGCGGGTGTGTATGTAAGTGGGTGGGTGGGTATGCATGTATCGGTGGGCGGTTGGCTGTGTATGTGGGTGGTGGGTATGTGTTATGCATGGCCTTGCTCATCATTGTCGTGTCGCAGGTGGCTGCGCACACCGTCATCGAGGTTGCCTTCAGGGCCCAAGGGTTTGTATGCTTCGGTAGCACCTTTGAACTCTTGGGGGTGGCAAGCCCATTGGTGCCGGTTTCTAGGATGGCGACATCATGTCGCACAGGGGGTGCGAGCGGTGTCGTCGCATTACACAAATCAAGCCGCACCGCAAGGGGTGCGAACGGCGTCCTAATGTTGCGCGCATCTGCGTGCGCCTTCGTCATGCTACGTAGCACATATCTTCAAAGCTCCAAGAGAACACATCAATATTAGCTTTCAAGAAGGTCACCAGAGCTTGTCCTTCTACGTCGCTAAGACTAGAACCTATGTATGTCTCCCAGGGTAGCTCGCCTTTCCCGAGATCTATCTTGATGATCTCCTCTATTGCAAAAGACGTACCCTTCCCACTCTGCCAATGGCAAGTTTGGCAAGGTGGGTTCCTTTAATTGCTATCTGGCTGAGGGTCTAGCCCCGTCAGCTGGACACTTGACCTGAGTGATTTTGGCTGACTTCCCTGCCTTGGTGTGCTGCCTTGCACGAACTCCCGATTTGCTGGTTTCCCCTCAAGCACCGGTTATCTTCCCTAGTTGGGAACTTGAGGAGTTGGTGGTACAATAAGGAAACTCCACTAATATGATGTAGGAAAGGATGACCGAGGATGATATTGTAGTTGGATTTCCCTTCGACCATAGCAAATCGGATAGAGGCCCTCATCTCATTGCTCAGGTCGATGGTGAATCTTGCCTCGCCCAGGAGGGTACTCGGCCCTCTGTTAAATTCTGTGATGATAATCTGAACAACGTCTAGGCTGTCCTATTGGTGCCCAAGCTTTTGGAAGCAGTTTAAGAACATGATGTCAATCGAACTCCCCGTGTCAATACAGATCTAGTTGGCCATGCGTCCATCGATGGTAAGTCAGAGCGCCAATGGGTCTCGATGTGGGGTATGAACCCCATAGAGATCTTGGTCGGTAAAGACTATAACCGGCCAAGGGAGTCCTGAAATCGGCTTCTCAATCCACGACTCTTGCATCATGGCACAATATCTGACATGGTTCACACGCCTCAGCTGCCTTTCCATTTTCTTTCTAGTAGGAATCTGGTGGTAGAGTGATCCATGAATTCCCTTCACTTCCTCCCTTCATGTTCCTCTCCCTGCTTTAGGGCCACGCTCGACCACACAGATGTAACAGATATCTTTTCCATGCAGCTTGGGGGGAGCAGGTCGTTCTAATCCTCCATCCCCTTTGAACTCTTGGAGGTGACCCTCCTACAAGAGGTCCTCCAAGTGGTACAGTAGGCACTAGCATTTTGATGTTGGATGCCCATGGCATCGATGTAAGTTGCAGTATACAGACTCATCGGCCATGTACTTGGAGTCAAGCGGGAGAGGGTTTGGTCGCTTCAAGTACTCTTCATGTTGAATCTGCTCTAATATTTGCTCAATCGGCAAGTTCCACTTAGTGAACTTGACTTTCTTAGACTTTGGAGATCTATCATTCCCTTCGAATGCTGGCTTCGGTCGCTCCTCCTTTGCACGAGCAGGGTTTGCTTGTGCTGACCTTTTAGGGGGGCTCTTGTCCAAGGCTCGCTTCTTCGTTTCTCATTCTCTTCGTGCTATTTGATTGTCTTCACCCTCGATCTCCCTCTGTATCCTCTCGAACGTCACCCCCAAGGTGGGTGGAGGATTTCGGATAAGTCATTGTAGATATGGAGGTCATAGCAAAGTACATTCTGAAAGACGAGCCTGACTGCCTTGTCATCCAGATACCATCCAGAGAGCGTTGTATGCTCATTCCGGAACCTTCGGGTAAAACTCCGGAGGGTCTAGTTTGACCCCATACGAAGGTGATAGAGAGTATCGAGCATCTTCTCCGACTTCAGATTTAGCCGGTAGTGCTGGACGAAGAGGTCGACCAGCATCTCGAATCGGATGATGGTGCCCGAAGGGAGGTTGTGCTACCAGTCCAAGAATGGTTCATCGAGGCTCCCTGCAAAGGTGCGACACAAGATGTGATTCTTGAACTCGTGTGGCATTAAGGCATGCTTGAATGCCAGGATTTGTTTAGCCGGGTCTCCCTTTATATAGTTGAACTTGGGGAGGACGGGAACTCACCAACCTTGGGGAAATGCTGCATCAAGGATGCTTCTATGGAGTGGTCCCTTTGCTGAGACCACTTCCCTCATGTTGGTTCGTCGATTCTAAAGAGAGAGATGAGAGCGAGGCGGTGAAGGCACTTGCTCCCTTCTAAACTGAACAGAGTCCTCCCGAGCTCGATTCCTTTTGTGGGGCCTAGTGGCTTTAGGACGGTGCCCTGCACTCCTTGCGTGTTGTGGCGTGTAACACCCAGACGAGGCTACGGACTCAGCTGGCCCACCTTCTTGTCATGGCATCTCGATGCGATCCCAAACTGTCTATCGAGGCAGAGCGACTGAGAGCATTTGATGCAGGGGATCAATTAAAGGGGGTCTGGGTGTATCGACTCCCGAGCGTGGTAGGATACTGGCTACTAGAGTCTTTGGAAATGGGATGACAATCCCGATGCCATTGTTGGCTTCACCAGTTGGGGACGGTGTAGCCACCCCTACTTCCGCTGCAGCCTTCTAGAGGGTGTCTCGCTCGATCATCAAGGCAATGCTATGCTTCACAAAGGCCAGGAGCTTATAGTCTTCTGCTGTGACTTGATAAGTTCCTGGCTGTTCCACCGTTGGGGAGACAGCATGGGCCTTGCTCAAGCACTGCAGAGTCGTTTCGGAGTGATGTGAGTAAGCTCTTTACGAGTGGGACTCAGGCAGAGGCTGGTCCACCCCAAAAACTGTGGATTTGTGACTCGCAGAGTGGGATGTAGATCGACCCTGATCGTCCTTCTGCTAGCTCGCATCTTGTTGGGGGCTTGTTAGAGACTCGATTTTAATGCTTCCGAGGCCTCACCATTGCTGGAATAGCCTTGCTTCTAGATGGGGAAGAGAGGGAGATTGATCACTTCTGCTCGGTCGATCAGCCTCTGGATGTTGCACTACCGATCGGTTGCTTCTACTCAACCAATCAGCCTTCAAAGAAGAGCAGATGAGCTTTTTGCTCGATCCCACAGATGGCACCAAACTGTGTGTGTGTGTGTGTGTGTGTGTGTGTGTGTGTGTGTGTGTGTGTGTTAGGGGGGGGGGATCTTTTGTCGCTAGTAGACTTCCTCCCACGATCAATTAATATGATATTGAATGAGTAGTAGGTGTGTAGTTTGAGATAAAAATAAGGGATGTAGAGAGTAAGGAGAGTAAACACAGGATTGTTATCGAAGTTTGGATGTAGCCCACGTCTCCGTGCAGTAAGCCGCAATGCAACCTCAATCCACTAAATCTAAAAGAGTAGAGCTACCCCTCGACAGGCCGAGGAGGGCAAGTACAAGCAGTATGGCTAGAACTAGAGGGTCCCACAGCTAGAAGGTGGAGAGATAGAGAGACACGACATTTTTCTTGTCAACTTGGGTAAGGAGCTCTGCTACTCTCACCCAAAGCCCGAATATCCCAAAATAGTAAGGAATCTAGACTCGATCCAAAAGTTCTGGAACCAGTCCTTGTATTGTTTGCTACTACTATAATTATAGGTGCTACTTCCCGCTGACGTGTTATGTTGTGGTAGATCCAAGTGGAGCCCTGTGGCTGGTCCATGTGTCACTTTTTCCTGGTTTATGAAGTGGCGAGCTATGATTGTTTCATGTGTGACTGGTTCATGTGTCGCCTTCCTGCTGCCATGGCTGTCCTCGATCGGGTTGCATGCTGCTCTGGTGGGCTCCTGGTTGCATGAGCCCCTGCTATCCCGCTGATGATTCACAAGCTGCATTCGTAGACCTCGTTCTGCTCGGACCTCTACTGGCCTGGTGGTGATCCATGAGCTGCCCTCATGGGACTCGAAGGCATGAGCTTCTGCTGGCCCCACCTGCCTTAGCCAATTTTTGCACCCACTCTTGCCCTTGGCCATTTTTTGCACCCACACCTTCCGCCATCTGAAAAGCATAGATCTTCTGCTTCAGGTACAATCGGTTCATGAGCGATTGGGTCATGTACATACTCTCCAACTTCTCCCACAGTTTTGCTGTGAAGACCACTATGGAGATGTTTGCCAACATGATCTTCGCGAGACACATCCGAATCATGCTTGATGCCTTCAAATCAAACTCAATTCAATCATCGTCTGACATCATGTCTGGCTTGACAACCTTTAAAGCTTTGTGCAATCCGCCTTGAATCAATGTATTCTTGACTTGTATTTACCACAAATCAAAGTTAATTTGACCATCGAAAATCTCGATCTCGAACCGTAGGTTCGATCCTTGAGTCATCATCTCTGAATTCTTCATCATCGATCTTACGCTAACGAATCACGAATAAGACGCTCTGATACCAATTTGTTGGTATCACCTCGAACCTTAGTTTTGATACCAATTTGTTGGTATCACTCCAAACCTTAGTCTGATACCAATTTGTTATGATTTGAGGCCCTCGCGTAGCGAAAGGAGCGAGAAGAAACACGACGTGCGAGGAACTTTCATGGAGAAGACGAGATGGCTCACCACCACCGAGAAGACGAAACAAAAGAACAAAGCAAATAAAGTAATCACACAAAATATCCGGCAACGATGATCAATGGATTCACTATTGTGGGAATAACTAAGTACAAGATCATTGCCTCTCCCAATCCCGCACAAATACCCGCAAAGAGAAACCCTCCCACAAGAAACTAGATACCACAACCCTCTCACCCTGGAAAAACATGAGAAAACCTTTCTCAAAGCCCTCAAGCCTCCTTGGATCACTCTCCCTCTCTATTGATGGTAATTACCCTCTCTTGTAGATTCTATATATTGTCTCCTAGGTTCGTCCTAGGTCTTCCCTTTTATATCATACATTCATGTACAACTTGTAGAAAGAATCTCACAAGAAAACGCAGGCCTAACTGCCTCTTTTGCGTGCAGCAATATCAAGTCATGTGCATGACCTGACGAGGTTGTGTGCACGACTCAACCTCATTCTTTCGCCTGGCTTTTATATTGATGCCAGTCGTGCGCACGACTGTGCCAGTCTGATTTCTTCTTACTCCAGAGCTCTGTCATTAGTCATTTCTTCACGCAAGAACCTTTGGAGTTTATGCGGCTTGTTTGGAACCACATCTTCAACACTACGTCACTGAGGCGGATCGAGGGAACTCGGAGTGGAGCGAGGAGGATTTCGAGCGGACCCTTTGAAGAGTTGTTGCGGCCAACTTCATCGTCAGAGCGAGGCGTGGCTCAGGGGTAGCCGGGGTAATCTCTTTATAACCAATAGTGTTAGCTCCGCTTTCGCGGGTGCGTAGGGAAGACTAGGTTACGACCTAGGACCGGTTTGCCGGAGGTGGTTTTTTCCCCGGTTAGGGATTTTCACCTAGAAAAACAACTTGTTGCTCTTTGGCATCATATATGTGATCGTTGCTATATTTATTCAGCATCTTGGGCAACCAAACCCATGCTTGCATCTGCCCGTTGTGCGGTACACCAACTAACTTCATCTAGTTGCTCTCTTAGTGCACGGTGATTAACTAGCCAATGCTAGCTAAAAATTTCAAGAGAAAGTAGCACTAGGGCATGGGACAGTAGGTAGCTTTCCTTATAGCTGGTGGTACAGAAGAACCCTTTGCAACAACGGTATAACGACCTCAAATTGAAAGCACTGCTATATACAACTCGAAGTTTGCAAAAGGCAGACCCAATTTAAATAACTAAAAAAAATGAAAAAGCCAAAAAGAAAAAACCAGCACAAATAAGTCCTATTAATACCACTTCCTGGCTCCTACCTTGCCATTACCACTTTCCTCCTTTCTTTTTTTTTTCTTCCTACACTCAGTCATTTCAGGCCGAATGCTTCTACAACACATTTGGTTGGCGAAGACTTAGTGCCCTGTAGCAGTATTCAGCCACCATCAAGCACTCAGGTCTTCAATGACCAAATGAGTTGTAGATGCACTTAACCTCTGATGGCCGAATGCATTATCGAGAAACACGGCCTCTAATGGTCAAGACAGTGTTTTCAAGTTGGAGGAGGTAGGAGGGGTGGAGGAATAAGAAGGGTAGGAGGCAAAATAAGAGGAAGGATGAGGACGCAGGGAGGCGGAGGCACGGGTTTTGGATAGGATCGGTTGCGGCGGACGTGCAACGGCCTGCACAGCTGCCGTCATAAGCACGGGGGAGGAAGGGAAAGGGGGTGACCTCAGTAAATCCATGGGTTGCCTTTAAAGTGGGCTTGCCTTTGGCATACTGTGAGATGTATAAAGCTGCACACACTTCTAATTATATCTGAGGTTTGGGTTGTAACTTGAAGCCCTTTTCACACTATGCTACCAAGAAATACAATCATCTTTCAATGAAGTTATCCCCACCAAGCAAAACATAAGGCATTGAAGTAAAGAAAAGGGAAGGCTCATCTTATGTCATGGAAGCACATAGCCATAATATGTGAGCATAGAGTAATACAAATCAGTTTAACAGTCTTACAGACCCATCACCAACTTCCACTCATCCTCATCACACAAAGAACAACACTTCACCTCTCAGAGGCACCACTTATTCTGCAAACTGGCACCAACACTAAAAGCGCAGCGTCGATAGGAACTCTCAGGTATGAAGATAGATCAGACGGACGGAACCACCGCCACATTTATCCTGCATTCATAAGAGAAGGAAATGTTGAGATGGTCATGCCTCACGGGTTTAGTCCCACATCAGTAATGGGAGCGGATTGTTTGCATTTGTAGTTCTTCATTGTAGAAACTATTGGGCACATCAAGAACTTACAGTAGGGAGCAATCTTCCACCTCTGGTTTTTGCCTTTCAGCCACTCCCACAGCACGATTGTGGTTCCGTCGCGCACTCCTCCATGGCCCTCGTCTCCATGAAATGCATCGAAGTTCAAGCGGATGTTGTTCACCATTCTTATGCATCGGAAGCCCTCACCCGTGTCCTTGCTCTCCGACCAAAGGACCGACTCATCAAGATAATCCGGATTATACGGAACAAGTCGAACCTGCAACAGAATAAAAGACTCATTGCAATGTTAGAAAAGGAATTAAGATTTTTATTAGGAGAAATAGGTAAGGAAATATACATACAATTTGGTATAAGTACAAGAGTAGAATAATTGTAACCAAGAAACAACTAATGCAACCAAGAAACTAATATGATCCAACCGGAAAATATCATTCATTTTCAACAAAAAGATCCATCACTTTTATAATTAAAGAGAATTAGGTCAACCATTTCACTAGGAAAATAATAGAACATGAAGGATGAAATGATAGAAGTGGCCAAAGACAATATATTATATACAACCAAGTGTCAAAATTTTGATTTTAACCAATTATTCGACATTGTAGGATATGGAAATATTGCATGGGAATCTTTAAATAATATTGAAACATTGCAGTTTTAAAGAAAAGATGAAAATATTGATCAAATGTTGGAATTTTTCAACGAAACAATGGACAATCATAAACCAAGCATAGATGTACAATTCCAAACACTTAAATCACATTTTTACATTATCGGGGAGGCATTTTTACATTATCGGGGGCAGGTGATTTCAACCTAGCAAGAATTTCTATGTATGTTTTTCATATGGATGATATTATGATTTCGTTTTGAGGGCAAAAAAAGGAAGTATTTCATGAAATATTTGAAAATGGGTACCATATATATAACCATTGGGAGAAAGCATGATTCTAAGCAAGAAATGTAGCCTACAAACAAGTAAACAACTAATGCAATAGAATGATCCATTGCCTCTACAAGTTTCAAATATAAAGATGAAAAAAAAAAATTAGAAGGAACTATCCCACAATCATCAACATCCAAGTTTTGTCCCATCAAAATATGGTCGAGGATAAGGAACTTTGACAAGATTTTTTTTGACAGGCTGTCAATCTGAGTATCTGACACCAATCCTCCAAGATTGGTGCCAAAACCTGACAAAGAAAACTTGCCAATAGAGATGCATGCCAAGAAATCTAAAAGGCCATTTGACAGACAAGGAGACCTATTTCATTGATTACACAATTTAACCTTACGCAACCAAGGAGCAATCCTCCAATGTTCCCTAAACTAGAAAAGAGTTAATGAAGAGAAAAGAAGGCAATATTTGATATAAGAAAGTGCATTCATCTCCGTGGCACAAATTATAAGCCAAATAGCTGAAATAAAACAGCATTCCTAGATTGTCCAACAATCAATGAGAAATAAATACCCAGTTCATTTCTCTTATTTCATAAATATTGTTAGATACCCTCACACCTCAAAACCCGGGTTGTAAGGGGAGGTCCACAGGGGGTATATTAAGCGGGTGATGGGTGCCTCCCTCACTGATGTGGGACTATCGTCAACACTCCCCCTCACGCGGAGCACGCGTGGCAAGGATCCTCCCACAAGGAGCACGCATGGCAAGGCACAATCGGTGGGGAGCACCCGGAGCGAGAGCAGGAGCAGGAGACTGGCCAGCTCTGATACCATGTTAGATACCCTCACACCTCAAAACCCGGGTTGTAAGGGGAGGTCCACAGGGGGTATATTAAGCGGGTGATGGGTGCCTCCCTCACCGATGTGGGACTATCGTCAACAAATATATTTATAAAGCTAAAAAATCAGATCTAATAAAACAAGGAACAATAGAAGTTAAACTTACCGGATGGGTTGCTCCAATTGAGTGCTTTATAGCCAGACCGGTAACCATATTAACTAGTGCAAAGCTTGGGAAACCCTCTTCGTCCTTCACGGTTGTGCTGTACTTCATGTCTTTGATCCAGTGCTACAACCCGAATAATAGTTGGTTAGAGAAAAGATAGGAAGCCAGTGATCTAGAATAATGATTTTCAAACTAGATAACATAAATGAGAAGCCACACGATTAACAATTTTACCAAAAGATATAGACCCATATATATGTCCATAACAGGAGTCGAACAAGGAACCTCTCCAAACAAGGGAGAGAGGAAGTACCACTCGGACAAGAGCCCGGTGGTAAGACCCATATAGGAATATCTAAAAATTCTAAATTGGAACATAGAAACCCATGCAAGGATACCAAAATGGGGGAGAGGACCAAAAATTACAAGAAAACACCAATGTAGTACTAAAAAAATGTGATCCAGATGAAAGAACACAAAATCCAACAAGAGAACACAAAATCCAACAATAAAAAAAAATCATATTAGAAACAACATGACAGAAACTAAAAAAACCAGATAAAATATTCGTCCCGAGTCTCCTGGCCCAGAACATTAATCTCCAAAATGGGAAAAAGGGGACAAGGAATTGCAAAGTGGGATTGTTGCATGAAGAAACCAAAATACACATTGAGCAAATAATTTTTGAGGTAGACATAGTAATCCTAATGCCGGGAAAAAATGACAGAAATATACAAGCATTGCAAAAGGACACTTGGATCCTTGCCTGGTACTCATCCCTAGGGTTGGCATGCACAAGAATGGCGTTTCCATCACGGACGGAGAGAGAGTAATTCTCCGCCGCCTTGGTGAAGATCCTCACAGTTAGTTGCCGAGTCAGAGCTCCGCCCTCCCAGCCCGGGAGGTTCATATGTTGGACAGGAGGGTAGACATTTTGGACTGGAGGATAGACGTCCCAAGGCACAATCTTCCACCTCTGGTTTTTCCCTTTCAGCCACTCCCAAAGCACAACAGTGGTTCCATCATGTACTCCTCCATGCTCCTCGTCTCCATGGAAAGCATCAAAGTTCAAACGAATGTTGTTCACCATCCGGATGCACCGGAAGCCTTCGCCCGTGTCCTTGCTCTCCGTCCAGAGGACGGACTGATCGAGATAATCTGGATTGTAGGGAACAAGCCGAACCTGCAACAGATTTTATAGAATAGATGCTGAGAAGACAAAATAAGACTACTACCTACAACAAATCAAAGAACAATCCTAGCCCTCCATCTGCAATTTGGAGCAAACTAGAAACTAGTAAGAGCAGAAGAAATGTAGTAAGTACTAATTAATTGCAACCTAGAAACATATATGATCTAATGGGATAATATTATTCGATAGTAACCAAGATGGATCTCCAACAACTTCTATGCTTCAAACAATTATGATTCTAAAAATTCATCAACAGAAGAATAAATACCCATCATAACCTTAGAACATCTCCAACGGGCTTCGAGCAGAGCTCTGGATGTGTACGTTGCGCTCTGAGCCGAGACGTCGCCCTCCAATGGACTTCGAGAGGAGCTCTAAAAGCTCACGTGGCACACAAAACTAGTCCCACGGTCCCACCAGCTCGGGAACTCTAAAGGTCTCTACATACGCCAGAGCACCTGCAGAGCCTCTGAAAGACTAGAGCCATGGCCATTTTGCCAACCCCCCACTCCCTCCTTTTTTATTAATTATCATGTACAAGTCCTTTTGTCTTTTACCTCTTGATTGTTGCTGGCTCAACATCTAGATTTTTGATCGTTTGGGGGCAATGGTCAAAAATATAATCGTTGCCCCAATTTAGATGTTTGTGATTTTTTAATTAAAAAACATGTTAAATTTTTTTGAAAAAAAATGCGAAAAATCACAAAACCTTTAAATACCCTATTAAAGGCTGGATAGTTTCAATTTTTCAGCTTTGTTTTTCTTTTGGACGAAGTAATTGTCGTGGTCCACGAATGTGTCGTGGATCCGCAGGAAGAGCGGATTACTCATCCTGAATCTCCACTGGAACCGGTGAGGAAAGATGTCAGCTAATCGGCGAAGTAATTCTGAAATAGCCAATTGTGGCATTTCAGTCTACTTTGATCGAGCACGATGCGACCTGGTCAGGAGCTGTGTCTTCTGCGTCGACGTGAACTTTCAGCTCGTCGTTGCTGCTCGACGTGTTGTCGGTGTGACTCGAGCTAGACATGGTGTATGAAGTGGATGGTTTGGACAAGGGATGAAGGCGTGATGAGAGAGAACCAGATATCTCTATATAGTCAAAATTTCAATGTATATAAATCTATCCGTTGGTGATGGAAGTGTGTGCCACCTCGTAGACCATGCCTAACGAACAGAAATATACCTGTTGAAAAAATTATCTATTTTTTTATAATTTCTTTATGATTTTCTGATGATTTTCAGTATTTTTTTTCTTTGTTTAGTGTTTAAATTTGTGCTCAAAAAACAATTTAAGGTGAGAGGCGATTTGTTCTAAATTTAAGGGTTGAACAGTATGAAAAGTTATAGGGTTTAATGGTTGAAATTGGCTAGGAACTTCTACTTAAAAGATCGTTGGAGAGGAGCTCCCCCCAACTAGAAGGTTTGGATGAGGTGGCTGCCCAGCCTACCCAAGTAGGGCCCATGGTCCCTAGGCGTGTTGATGATGGCTCAAGTCAAATCTTCCTCGGGCAGATCGTGCACACAACCTTCTCAAGTCGTGCGCACGACAGGTGTCATGCACACGATCGTTGGATCGTGCGCACGACATGGAGCCCGACTTTCCCAATGAGTCTTTCACCAGAAAAGCAGGACTTGTTACAGGCAGTCGTGCGCACGACTGTGCTAGGTAGACACGGGTTGACTAAGTCAAGCACGTTTTGACTTTCCAGTTTTGGCTATTTTGAGACGAATTTTGGGATTAAGCTCTTGTAACCTATTCCCCTAGTATATAAAGGGGTCTAGGTTTTGGGAACATAACCTTTTAATCTTCTTTGATCCATGATCTTTTGATCAATCAAACAACGGCACTTGGTGAAGCTTCTTGCTTTGCTCCTCCCCCAGGTCATTGAAGGACCAATGAGCGGCGTACATAACGTCGTGTTGGAGCACCGCTTTGCGGGTGCTTGGTGACCAATCCCGAAGGAATTCTACTTGGAAGAAAACCTAGAGAATACCTCCTTTCCGGCGAAGATGCCTAGGGCATGATGGCAAGCCATGGAGGGTGAGGCCACTTTTGCAGAGACCAAGGTCATGATAGGAAGAGTCCGAGAGGAGGAGCGCAAGGCCGTTGGGAGATCTGTGGAGCTTCGTTGATACTTGATCTGACAGATCATGACTGGTGAGTATCTTGATCATGGCTTTTGTGGAACCCGTGAGGATTATCTCTGCGAAGATTGGCATGTGCGATCCGTTCAGTCAAATCTGTGGGAGAGAGAGCACACAAAGAGGTAGAGATTTCTTCTCCATCTATCATGTAGTATGTTACGTTTTGATATTCTCTATTTGATGGTTTTTTGGAGGACCGTTGGCGCATGTTGGAGACAGTTTAGTCTCCGCTGATGCGTACAATCATCTTTTATGGTGGAGGAATATGAAGGATTTATTAGAGGACATGAAGTGCATTCGGGTGTAATCTTGTTTATCTTCTTTATAGTGAATTTTTAGAGGAGGTGATTGCCGGAGAGAGGACGTAGCCCTGATGGGGTGAACCTCTGTAAAATCTTGCGTCCCTCTTGTCTGTGTATTTTCTGTGTGTCTTGTGTTGTATTGGACCGGTGCAATATGGGATGCACCGATGGGATCTGACGTTTCGAGGATTTGCAGCGCCAGGCCGCGTATTTGCATCTTCAACGCTTCTCTATGCCGGGTTCCGTCTCGTCCGTTGCACAACAAGGCGCTCCTCCCAACTAGGATATCGTCGAAGATGCTCTTAGCCCTTCATTTGGGAACCGGTCACCACGAATAGAACCACCTTGGTTTCTCAAAAAAATAAATAAACAAATACCCATCTTATCTTTGGAAGAATATTCTGCAATTTGGGGAATAACAAGTAGCCGAGAGAATAATGCATCCTTGTATGTGAGAAAGAAATGTGAATTGAAAGCCATGGAATCGATCCCAATGGAGTTGTTTAGGGCCTAAAGCAAGAACCAAAGCTGTGTATGGATTCGGATTCGGATGGCTAAACTTACCTGATGGGTTCCTCCAATGGAGTGCTTGATCGCCTGGCCGGTTGCTTTATTGACAAGGGCGAAGCCTGGAAATCCCTCTTCGTCCTTCACTCTCGTGCTGAACCTCATGTCCTTAACCCAATGCTGCAATCCGAATTTTACGATGAGATCTCAGACAAAAACTTACCGAAACATCGAATCAAGATGAACCCCCAAAAAAAAAAGTTAACTTTCATCGCCGGCATGAAGAAAATGAAAAACCCAGAAGAAAAAAAAAAAAAAAAAAAAATCCGATTTTGAGCCTGAGAAGTGGTATCGGAAGGTGGGGAGCTTTGGAACCCATGCCTGGTATACGTCGCGAGGGTTGGCGGGCGCGAGGATGACGTGGCCGTCGCGGACGGAGAGGCAGTAGCTCTCCTCCGCCTTGCTGAAGATCCTCACGGTGTGCTCCTGGCTGCGCGCCCCCCCATCGGGGCCCATGCGGCTCACGTGCTCCACGGGGACGGAGGTGGAGAAGGGGTTGTGGTGGTGGTGGTGGTGGTGGTGGCCGCCGCCGTGATCCATGCGCTGGGTTTCGTGACGTTCCGTCTCCGTCTCTGGGCTTTGCCTCCTTCTGTTTGAATTTTTTTGAAGGCACGGCCCGAGAAAGAGCTCAGATCTTCTCCAGTCGGTCGGCCCCGGTCGGTCGGCCAGAGTGCATCACAACCGTACGATGGCAGCGGATCCAGAAGTAAATCTTACTCCATCCGACTGCATGCGGCTGTGATGATGCCGGGCCCACCGACCGGAGCCGACTGACTGGAGGAGATCCGAACTCCGGAGAGAGGATGGTCTGGAGCAGGTGGGATTCGGTGACTGGCGGGTCGATGCACTGCATTAATTCTTTGGGAGTTGGTATCACAATACTTGGGTCCAACGGTTGTTGGAGCAACGGGCTCCAACAAGCTGACGTGGCAATCAATGATTGGATCATAATCCATTATCAAGAAATAAACCGACTAAAGAAAATCTTGAGTTCTTGATATAGACCCCATATGTATCAAGTGGGTATGGACCAATCACTGATTGCCACATCAGCTTATTGGAGCGTGTTGCTCCAACAAAAGTTGTAGTAGAGGCGCCAACGGGTGTGACCATGACTGCATGTTGCTCTGCTTTGGGCTTTTATAGAAGAAGTATTTATGCTTCGGAGAGAATCATATTAAACGCACTAGGGTCCCGCCGTTACATCCAAGGTGTCCCGTCGTTAAAATTGAGGACCATCGAGAATTTGTGAAAAGCTCTTATGTTTTTTTCCAACCAAAGGTTCCAGCAGGTTGCCATAGCTACGATGTCCCATAAAGGTCCAAAGAGAATTCAGTGTTGCTGGATGACCTTCAAGATCTATCTTATGTTTGACGTGATCCCAAATAGGTCTAGCAAAAGAACAAGATAGAAACAATTGGTTGCATGTCTCTGGGAATTGATCAAAGTCATCGCACCGATTATCAAGCATGCTCGGATGGTTCCTCTTCATTAGGTTCTCCTTGGTAAGGATCTTATTTTGAATTGCTAGAGCCATGCAAATTTTCATCAAGCAATTAACAGGGGTGTCCCAGGCGATTGTTCGGGCTTCCACCACATGCATGGTGGGCATGCATGGATGACAGGATGAAAACACACCTTTTTACTTGGGAAACTTTATTCACACCCCAAAATTGATTGGCATAGCCCGCTAAACAATTCCCTCTCTTTATGACTAGAATACCCCCTTCTCTCTTACAAGCACACCCCATCTCTCTCGAACCTCCATACCCCATAACCCCTCATTGAAACGTCCGTCATGGCATACCCCGACCCCCAACACTCAAGAGAGCGCGAGCGCGCGCGCAAGAGAGCGAGAGAGAGAGAGAGAGAGAGAGAGAGAGAGAGAGAGAGAGAGAGAGAGAACAATCAGTAAGTTATACATATTGATCAATGCTAAATTTTAAATATATTAAAAATTATTATGACGATTACTAAAAAAAATCTCTTAATAAATATATAAAATAAGTTTGAAACACACATACATACGTATGAATTGAATTATATATATTTAATTAAAAATTATAGTACACGATAATTACTGCATGTGCATACAAGGATCATAAGTTAGAGTACCCATTCGACATGTCGTGAGCAATCGGTAAATTCGTAGCTTTACAGTCAACTAATTCACTTGTTAGTTAGCTTAAGTATTGTTTCGCCTTGTAAGATAGCAATGACAGTCGAATTGCCCGAAGGTTGTTTATATATAGAACCTTTATAGTTTGGTTGATTGTTGATGGTGTTGCTGCACTACCAACTTACCTGGAGCATGTTCTTGCTGGTCGGCTCAGGTGCAACGTTGACCTATTTCGGACAGTCCTGGAGTACAAATTTTTATTTTAATACAATACCAAGACTTTTTTCCTTCAAACTCGCGCTTAGAGAATCAAGAGACTATCAAAGGTTTTTAGAGAAGGCGTTCGGGTTGAAATACCAGGCAAAAAATACGAGAGAAAATCTAAAACCGGCAACTCTTGTAGTTTCAACTCCTCAAAAGAATATTCCGGCAAGAATTCTTTGTTTAGTACTACGGGCAGCTTAGAACACTTGTACGGCCGCCCATGGAGCTCTTTCTTCAGGTACAAATATCTTACATTTTGCCATTTTTTCTTGGGGGACTTAGTGAGCCGTCCTTGACAAAGAGATCCTTTTAAGTCTAAGTCCTTTTGAAATGCTATGGACGGAATTGCCCTCCATAGCATTTCAAATTTTCTTTGAAATGCCACCGAACCAGTGAACCCCCCCCCCCCCCCCCCCCCCCCCCACTCCCCGTCGTCATCGGGCCTAACCAAACCACCCACCGTCGCCGAGACCACCGGACCTAACCGAACCCCACCCCTCCTCCCCCGCAACCGCCGGACCTAATCGAACCCCCCCCCCCCCCTCCAAACCTAATTTACATGCCATGGGACGAACCCTAGACCTATGATTTCTTAATCTAAAACCGAATGGTCGAGGTCGTCGGGGGTCGAGCTCATCGGGGTCAAGGTCGGGGTCGAGCGCGAAGTCGCCGGAGTTCGATCTCGTCAGGGTCGAGGTTGGGGCGGCCGTTGCCGCCGGAGCTATGGGAGAAGAAACGGGGTTGGGGTCGGGTTTACCAAAATAAAGCAGGGACCTTAGGCAAAACAATCTCTCGGAGATCCTTTATGCGGGAAGGATCCTGTGAGAGAGAGGGGGTTGGGTTTGGGTTAGTGAGAGAAAGAGAGATAGAGAGAGAGGGGGCTATAGTTGGGTTCGGATTTGGGTTAGTGAGGGAGAGAGAGAGATAGAGAGGGGATCGGGTTGTTGGGTTTACAGGTTGTAAGAGAGAGGGGATAGGGATTGGGTTGGCTGAATGTTGGCTAAATGAGTTTGGTTGAGAGGGGGTTTGAGTGGGGTGAATTAAATATATATAAAAAAAGAATGGTTGAAATTGGGTTTGATTGGAGTACAGGTCATTAGGTTGAGAGGTGTGCAAATAAGGGATTTGAGTGGAGGGGTATCTCTTGGTACTTCGGATCAAAATCTGATGGCCGATATTTAAAGAGAACGTGTGTGTTGTTCTCTTAAGAGGGAAGGGGTTCCTGGTGCGTCGGATCGAGATCCGATTGGCAATAAAATAATAAAAATAATAAGAGACAGTTCTCATCCTACCCACTCGATTGGGATCGGACGATCGAGAGAGACCCAGAAGGATAAGGGGCTTGAGTCGGGGACTGGCCTTGGGTCTAAGGAACTGAGACGACCCGATCGAGCCGAATTGACAATCGGGTAAAACCTATCAGCCCTAGGTCAGCATGCTTTTGGTTAGGTAACCTGCGCCACTCAGTGACGGTTTGGTACAGGGATACGTCCAGGTCTGCAACGATTGTGCAAAAATAAATAATAATTAGATTAATCGTGCTCACACGCACACTTAGCATATGTGCGTACACATATACACAATCACACAACCACACATCCGCACAGACGTATTACCAATGCCTTATCATCTCACGACCCGGACCCAGGACACCTGGTCTGGTCCAACTCAAGTGCAACCACGTATATGCATTAATATAAAATTTCAACAGAAATAAAGTTTTAACTGCTAGTAATATTTTAATAATAAAAGAATAGGGTTCCCTTAGTAAAAGTTAATGCTAGAGAACCAGGCATGCTATAATGCGGCATGCGGTACATGCGGCATTGTACCACGGCCGTCTAATGCACGCACTGTGTGCATCGCATGCACGCAGTGGTGCATCAAACGGTGAGGTGTCGCACTTACCGCATGACGCATTATAGCATTTTTCTATCTCTCTCTCTCTCTCTCAATATATATATATATATATATATATATATATATATATATATATATATATATATATATATATATATATATATAGGATCAGGATCGGATGACCCAGCAAAATTTGACCCAACAAATAACCCAGCACCCTTTGAGACACCTAGAGGTTTTAGAATGGGCTGATTTTTTGTAGACATGTTGTCTATGATATGTTGATCATCCTCACAAAAAATCAGCCCATTCTAAAACCTCTAGGTACATCAAATGAGATATTCAAATCAACGGTTAAAATTGACGGTCAAAAACCATTGATTTGAAGAGCGCATTTGATGCACCTAGAGGTTTTAGAATGAGCTGATTTTTTGTGAGGATGATCAACATACCATAGAGGACATGTTTACAAAAAATCAGCCCATTCTATAACCTCAAAGTGCATCAAAGGGTGCTGGGTTATTAATGGGTCAAAATTTGCTGGGTCATCCGATCCTGACCTATATATATATATATATATATATATATATATATATATATATATATATATATATATATATATATATATACACACACACACACACACACATACACACACACAAACAAGCGCGTGCACGCACGCTATTCAAAACAATTTACTAATTTATTTTTGACAAACATAAACAATAAAAAATAGAAGAAAAACATAATTGAAAGTTCAAATTGATTTCCCCCTCTTAGCATGTTAGCAACTAAATTAATGGCCACAAGGGTGATGGTGGTGCCAAAGGCCAAACGTGTGTGGCTTTGCCATATTGTTAGCAGTGACGTTCATGCCTTTATCACAAAATTCTACTTTGAATTTTGTTCAGATGGGATGGGGATGGCGATTAGGGCTGTCAACAGGCCGAGCCCGGGCCAGGCTTAGGTAAAGCTGGGCTAGGCCCTTTTATACTTCAGTGGACCCGGGCTCTTACAGCCCTAAAAACCACAAGACCTAGCTCGACCCTTCGAGGGTCCGAGCTGGGCTCAGGTCGGGTCTGGGCCTATTACCCTAATTTTTTACCCAAAAAAAAATTTATCCAAATTTTTTACGGAAAACAAACTAGTGATGATATTAGATGATATTTACCCAAATTTTTTACCAAAAAAAAAAAAAAGATCTAAATAAGTCCAATAATCAGATATGGGGAGAGAGAGAGAGAAAGAGATCTAAATAAGTCCAATAATCAGATCTGGGGAGAGAGAGAGAAAGAGATCTAAATAAGTCCAATAATTAGATCTGGGGTGAGAGAGAGAGAGAGAGAGAGAGAGAGAGAGAGAGAGAGAGAGAGAGAGAGAGAGAGAGAGAGAGAGAGAGAAGAGATAATCTTTACGCAACAAAATCCACACCACTAGAAGTGTTTAACAAAAAGAAACCCCGAAGTAAAACAACTGAACAATAACGAGACTATGAGAGATCAGATATGAGAGAACTCAGAGAACCCTTTGGAGGTGTCGAGGTGATGATCCGATCCGGAGAGAGAGAGAGAGAGAGAGAGAGAGAGAGAGAGAGAGAGAGAGAGAGAGAGAGAGAGAGAGAGAGAGAGAGAGAGAGAGAGTCGGCGGGTTGAGGCTCATATTAGGGTTAAGGTTTGAGCGAGAGAGAAAGATAACAGAAAAAAAATGTTCTACTTATATCACCCCGTATTTGAAATCCTCTTCAAATCGATTAAGAGAGAGAGAGAGAGAGAGAGAGAGAGAGAGAGAGAGAGAGAGAGAGAGAGAGAGGCGTTTCAGTTCCGATCTGGGCCAACCCAATCAACCCCCCATCCCATAAGCCCCCGTCCTCTCAATTATATAAAAAAATTAATACATATAATTAATATAATTATTATATATATAATTATATATTTATATGCTATAGTTGGGCCGGGCCGGGTGGAAAACACTAAGCCCGACCCCGACCCGGTGACTGCAAATGAAGGACCTGGCCAGGCCGGACCGGGCCGGGCTTTGGACAGACTTTGGTCCGACCGGGTTTTAGACGGGCTTTGTCGGACCGGGTGCCTTCCTTGGAGGGCCTAATTGAAGAAATGTAAACTTTAATGTGAAATGGGAACCAATCGATGGAGGTTTGAATAACAAAGTCAACGATTTGGTTCATCTCCTTCAGCCCTCTGTTGTACTAAAAGGGAAAAAGATTCCAGCCATCCGATGCCCTTTTGTCCTATGCCCCGGCCGACGGAGGATAAGGTGGCAAGGAAAGTAGTGGTATCGACGTATCGTGGTCGTCCTGGACGGGATGATGCTTATGACCAGCCAATCAGGAGGCAGGACGACCACCACCCCCGGCCTTCTCCTATTTCTAGCCACACGCCCCAACCAATCCCAACCACTCTCCCTCCCCCCCCCCCACCGCCTGCGTGTCGGCCGGACACGCGCTCTCTCTCTCTCTCTCTCCTCGTCTCCATTCTGAGATCTCATCAAACGAATAGGGTTAGGGTTTTGAGCTTCGGTTGTTGCTGCTCCCTTCATGGCGGCGGCCGCGGGCGGTTTGGCCTCCACCCTTGAAGGGATCAAGGCTGGATCTTTCCTCCGTATGGGATCTACCCCGTCCTCCGTCACCGCCCCTGGCGAACTGACATTTGAGATGGCTCCGAGGAGGTCCGCCGCCTCCTTGCAGAGCCGGAGGAGGAGGAGGGGCCCCAGGTGCGACTTTGGATCGGACCTAGAGGAGAAGATCACACCGTCCCGGAACGCCAGCATCTCCGCTCTGGAGCAGTTCAAGTTCTCCGCCCCCAACCGTGAGCCCCTCCCCCCCCCCCCTTTTTCCTTCCTTCCTTCCTTAGAGATTTAGTCAAAATGTACGTCCGCATTCTGCCGAGCTGTATTGATTCGTACAAAATTGGATCTTTTCACGTGCAATTCGTACTTGTGCGGCCGTGAAAAACAAGATTTACAGCAATGTGTTGATTAATTGTGTCGTAACAAGGTTGGTTGAGGATGGGGAATCTGCAAATCGCTCTAGAGAATTAACATCCTAGTTATTTCACAACTAGTTGTTGTCATAGCCCGATGTTCAGCTTCGTGAGATACATGGGAATAACCTAGCATTGTGCAACAACCAGTGGTTAGCTATCGAATTTCAATGCGACTAGCCAAATCGGAGTAACGAAAAATCCCATAGTTGTAAAGTACTAAAGAGGAGATCAATATATGATGCATATCATGCACACATGGATTTCGAGGCAAAACCTGCCTAGCTGTCATGCGCAATGAAGACCCACTTATTTTAAGGCCTTTTTAAATTTTTATTTATCTTTTTCGGAGTTATTGATTTCATTAATTCCAGCCTACGTCTTGTGGTTTGGCTTTTCTTAGTTAATGATGCATACAAGCTTGCTATTCTGATGAATGCATGTGAACGAAAGCCTTAAAACTGAGCTTTAATAATGATTTCAACTATATTATAAGTGCAGAAATTAATAATTTAATAACTAAACTAGACTAGCAATGGACACTAGTTTAACTATCCAAAAGATTGCTCAAATAATTATTATAGCCTTGCTAACATTCAATTTAGATCAGAATTCTATAGATAAATATGCAGAAATTGGTCTTAAAAAGATCAAAATATAGGCATAAAAATCATAAAGGTCCCTCAATGGATGGATTTGATTTCTCATTCAACTAGGATGGATTTGATTTCTCATTCAACTAGGATGGATTTAATATTAAAACAGAATTGCTGCGATGAAATGATAGCAAGCAGTTATTGCAAATAGATATCGATAAAGAGGTCATAAAGTCAAGGAAATAATATCCTCTCTTCTATTGGTGGATCTCGCTACTGTTCTCTAGAAGGAGTGGTGACATCATAGTTTGGAATAGAATGAATTGAAGCCTCTAATCGATGAATTCAAGTCCTGCCGAAATTGAGGATAAGAAGTCGGCAATTCCGTTGCATATGAATGAAGACGACATGATGGTAATCCAGTTCGCAGTCTCTACAAAGCGGAGCTGTCTACTGAAGAGAAGATGATGAGGCATGCAATGTTACCATGACGAGTAGATCACGGAAGATGCTCAATCTCCGTGGATGAGATCTCTCCACGGATTAAATTTAGAGCGTGGATTAGAATCGGTGTGAAAAAAGTCGGCGATGATTGGAGTCGGTGATGGATAAAAGCCTTGAGTACTGATACTCTTTTAGCATTAGAACATTGGGAAGAAGCCCAAAGGGCACACCATAGGAGAAACCATCAAGGGGAATGCTCAAATGTAATAGGGCTCAAGACAAACAATATATAGGATTACAATGGGGTGAGGTCACCTACTGGTGAGAATACCACACAATGGTTAAAGAAAAATGCATGTAATGTAAAGACATGTAAAGGATGAAGATAACCACTTTTAACACTAATTATAAGCTTTGGCGAACTTATGTGCCTTGGAGTATTCATTGGGGTCATCGGTAATATAATTGATCTTGGAAACCCACATACAACTAATATGTTCCTTGTGACAAGGTAAAGGAGTCGATGTCCAGGCGTTTATGTCCTCTAAGAAATATATTCAGCTTTCTTGCTTCTCACCTCTTTAGATCCTTAATATTCTGAGTAAAAGATTGGGTTCTTTAGTAGACAAAAGGATATCGAATAAGTTGAGAATCAGATAACATGTCATACGATACGAAATGTATTACACATTTGTTGATTTTTTCTTGGCATAGAGGTGGTGTCGGAATCGATGCTCACAGATAAGTGGGATTTTAATCTTAAGTGCAGATTTTTGGAAAAACTGCTTTTCAATTTTTTGTACTTCAGAAGCTGGAATACTACTATTCCTGGCTTCACGATCCTTATTCGTGTGAACTATAATATTTAGATTTGGTTTGGTCGCATGTTTCTCAAATTTATTTTCTTCGTCGAAATTGAGCTCAATTGTTGATTCTTTAGAGTAGCATAGGGGAATGGGTGATTTGTTCATCCTCAAGGTTCACGACTCGTGGTCTTTCTTCCATGCAACGCAAGCCCAAGTTTGTAGGTGATATGTTTTACATTTCGCTACTAGGGTATGTCAATTCCGGAGCTTCTTGACGGAATGTCTTATTATTTCCAACTCTTCTCAATCAAGATATGTATCTTTTTACATTTTATTATCGACGGAGGATTAAGTAGTAAGGAAAATAGTATGTATCATGGATGGGATGATATTTATGACCAGCCAATCAAAAGGCAGGACAACCACCACTCTTGCCTTCTACTTTTTCTAGCTACACGCCCCAACCAATCCCAACCACTATCCCCCCTCCCCTCCCTGTCTAAATTAATCATCCCCATCGCCTGCCTGCCGGCCGGACATGCTCTCTCTCTGCCTTTCTCAAAAAAACAATCCTAGTCTCCATTCTAAGTTCTCGTCAGACGAATCAGAAATCTTAGGGTTACGATGGATCGGACCTGGAGCAGAGGATCACACAGTCTCATAACGCCAGCATCGTCGCTCTGGAGCAGTTCAAGTTCTTCGCCAACAAACGTGAACCCCTCTCCCCCCTTTTTCCTTCCTTCCTTAGGGATTTATCTACATTCTGCCGACCTGTATTGATTTATAAAAAGTTGAATATTTTCACGTACAATTTGTACTTGATGTGTTTTGTACGGTTGTGAAAAACAAGATTTACAGCAATGTGTTGATTAATTGTGTAATAACATGGATGGTTGAGGATGGGGAATCTGCAAATTGCTCTAGAGAAGTAACATCCTAGTTATTTCACAACTAGTTGTTGTCATAGCCCGATGTTCGGCTTCAGGAGAACAACAAGAGCTTTCGAGTACTTATTTAACTTTCATGATACATGTTAATAACCTAGCATTGTGCAACAGCCACTGGCTAGCTATCGAATTTCAATGCGACTAGCCCAATCGGAGTAACAAAAATCCCACAGTTGCAAAGTACTAAAAAGGACATCAATATATGATGTATATCATGCACGTATGGATTTCGAGGCAAAACCTGCTCAGCTGCCATGCCCAATGAAGACCCACTTATTTTAATACCTTTTTAAATATTTTTTTACCTTTTTCGGAGTTATTGATTTCATTAATTCCAGCCTACATCTTTTGGTTTGGCTTTTCTTAGTTAATGATGCATACAAGCTTGCTATTCTGATGAAGGCATGTGAACGATAGCCTTAAAACTGAGCTTTAATAATGATTTCAACTATATTTTAAGTGCAGAAATTAATAATTTAATAACTAAACAAGGCTAACAACAGACACCAGTTTAACTATCCAAAAGATTGCACAAATAATTATTATAGCCTTGCTAACATTCAATTTTAGATCAGAATTCTATAGATAAATATGCAGAAATTGGTATTAAAAAGCAATGTTATTAAAACCGGACCGGACCGGCCGGTCCGGACCGGGAACCGGCGAACCGATAGGAAAACCGGTCCGGTTCGGATATGAACCGGTGTTGGAAAACGAACCGGTATTGAATCGTCGGGCCGGGCGGTTTTAGGTATAAACCGGACCGGACCGGGCGGTTTCAGGTATAAACGAACCGGTTTTTTTTTTATGCACAAATGTTCTCTCTCTCTATCTTTCTCTGGGTTTAACTGTGTTTGTTGGGCCGGTGAACCGGACTGGACCGGCCGGCCGAACCGGACCGGTACACAAAACGGTTCGTCCTCCGGTCCGGTTCTGACAACATTGTTAAAAAGATCAAAATATAGTCATAAACATCATAAGGACCCTCAATGGTTGGATTTGTTTCTCATTCAATTAGGATGGATTTAATACTAAAACAGAACTGCTGCGATGAAAGGACAGCAAGCAGTAATTGCAAATAGATAGCGATAAATAGGTCATAAAGTCAAGGAAGTAAGATCCTCTCTCTTCTATTGGTGGATCTCGCTGCTGTTCTCTAGAAGGAGTGGTGACATTATAGTTTGGAATAGAATGAATTGAAGCCTCTAATCGATGAATTCAAGTCTTGCCGAAATTGAGGATAAGAAGCAGACAATTTCGTTGCATACGGATGAAGACGACACGATGGTAATCTGGTTCGCTAGTCTCTGCAAGGCGGAGCTGTCTACTGAAGAGAAGATGAGGCATGCAATGTTACCATGACGAGTAGATCGCGGAGGATGCTCAATCTCTGTGGATGGGATCTCTCCTCGGATTAAATTTAGAGTATGTATTAGAATCGGTGTGGAGGAAGTTGGCGATGATTGGAGTCGACGATGGATAAGAGCCTTGAGTACTGATACTCTTTTAGAATTAGAACATTGGGAAGAAGCCCAAAGGGCACACCATAGGAGAAACCCTCAAGGAGAATGCTCAAATGTAATAGGGCTCAAGACAAACAATATAGAGGATTACAATGGGGTGAGGTCACCTACCGGTGAGAATACCACACAAAGGTAAAAGAAAAATGCATATAATGTAAAGACATTTAAATGATAAAGATAACTACTCTTAACACTAATTATAAGCTTTGGCTAACAAATGTGCCTTGAAGTATTCATTGGGGTCATCGGTAATATAATTGATCTTGGAAACTCACATACAACTAATATGTTCCTTGTGATGAGGTAAAGGAGTTAATGTCCAGGCGTTTATGCCCTCTAATGAATATATTCAGCTTTCTTGCTTTTCACCACTTTGGATCCTTAATATTCTTAGTAAAAGATTGGGTTCTTTAGTAGACAAAAGGATATCAAATAAGTAAGTTGAGACTCATATAACATGTCATAAGATACGAAATGTATGAGTACATATTTGTTGATTTTTTCTTGGCATAGAGGTGGTTTCGGAATCGATGCTCACAAATAAGTGGGATTTTAATCTTAAGTGCAGATTTTTGGCAAATTTGCTTTCCAATTTTTTGTACTTCAGAAGCTGGAATATTACAATTCCTGGCTTCACGATCCTTATTCGTGTGAACTATAATATTCAGATTTGGTTTGGTCGCATGTTTCTCAAATTTATTTTCTTGGTCAAAAGTGAACTAAATTGTCGGTTCTATAGAGTAGCATAGGGGAATGGGTAATTTGTTCATCCTCAAGGTTCACGATTCGTGGTCTTTCTTCCATGCAACACAAATCCATGTTTGTAGGTGATATGTTTTACATTTCGCTATTAGGGTATGTCAATTCTGGAGCTTCTTGGCGGAATGTCTTATTATTTCCAACTCTTCTCAATCAAGATATGTATCTTTTTACATTTTATTATCGACAGAGGATTAGGTAGTAAGGAAAATAGTGTGTTTCGTGGATGAGATGATACTTATGACCAGCCAATCAGAAGGTAGGACAACCACCACCCCTGCCTTCTCCTTTTTCTAGCCACACGCCCAAACCAATCCCAACTACTCTCCCCTCCCCTCTCCTCCCCTCCCTCTCAAAATTAATCATCCCCACCACCGCCTGTCTGCCGACCGAACATGCTCTCTCTGCCTCTCTCAAAAAGACAATTCTCGTCGCCATTCCGAGTTCTCGTTAGACGAATTAGAAATCTTAGGGTTAGGATTTTGAGCTTCTATTTTTGTTGCTCCTTTTATGGCGGCTGCCGCAAGCGGTTTGGCATCCACCCTTGAAAGGATTAAGGCTGGATGTTTCTTCCGAATCGGATCAACCCCATCCTCCATCACTGCCCTCGGTGAGCAGACATTTGCGATGGTTCCGAGGAGGTCCACCGCCTCCTTGCAGAGCTGGAGGAGCCCTAGGTGCGACGCTGGATCGAACCTGGGGGAGAGGATCACACCGTCTCGGAACGCTAGTATCTCCGCTCTGGAGCAGTTCAAGTTCTCCGCCAACAAACGTGATCCCGTCTCCCCCCTTTTTCCTTCCTCCCTTCCTTCCTTAGGGATTTATCTACATTTTGCTGAGCTGTATTGATTCATACAAAGTTGAATCTTTTCACGTACAATTCGTACTTGATGTGTTTTGTGCGGCCATGAAAAACAAGATTTACAGCAATGTGTTGATTAATTGTGTAATAACATGGTTGGTTGAGGATGGGGAATTTGCAAATCGCTCTAGAGAATTAACATCCTAGTTATTTCGCAACTAGTTGTTGTCAAAGCCCAATGTTCAGCTTCAGGAGAACAGCAAGAGCTTTTGAGTAATTCTTTAACTTTCATGATACATGGTAATAACCTAGCTTTGTGCAACAACCATTGGTTAGCCATTGAATTTCAGCCCAATCGGAGTAACAAAAAATCCCAGTTGCAAAGTACTTAAAATGTACGTCTGCATTCTGCCGAGCTATATTGATTCATACAAAGTTGGATCTTTTCACGTACAATTCGTATTTGATGTGTTTTATGCGGTCGTGAAAAACAAGATTCACAGCAATGTGTTGATTAATTATGTCGTAACAAGGTTGGTTGAGGAATGTGTTGATTAATTATGCAAATCAAAGGTCTGTTGGTTATTTTGTCCCCATTTGTTTATGTTTCACTAGTATTTCTAATTGGGCAACCTACCCAACTCGTCCATTTTTTTGCAAATTGGGCAACCCGAACAACTTGAATGGGCAAACACGGGTTGGGCTTCCCCGGGTTCCATGGGCAAAACGGGTTAAGGTTTTTGTAAATCGGGTTGGGCATGGGCAGACCTGCCAACCCACCCAAGTCCCACACCTAGTCGGCGATGAATAAGAGCCTTGAGTATTGATACTCTTTTAGCATGAGAACATTGGGAAGAAGTCCAAAGGGCACACCATAGGAGAAACCCTCAAGGGGAATGCTCAAATGTAATAGGGTTCAAGACCAACAATATAGAGGATTACAAAGGGGTGAGGTCACCTACCAGTGAGAATACCACAGAAAGGTTAAAGAAAAATGTATGTAATGTAAAGACATGTAAAGGGTAAAGATAACTACTCTTAACACTAATTATAAGCTTTGGCTAACAAATGTGCCTTTGAGTATTCATTGGGGTCATCGGTAATATAATTGATCTTGGAAACCCACATACAACTAATATTTTCCTTGTGACGAGGAAAAGGAGTCGATGTCCAGGTGTTTATGCCTTGTAAGGAATATATTCAGATTTCTTGCTTCTCACCTCTTTAGATCCTTAATATTCTGAGTAAAAGATTGGATTCTTTACTAGACAAAAGGATATCGAATAAGTAAGTTGAGAATCAGATAACATGTCATAAGATACGAAATGTATGAGTACACATTTGTTGATTTTTTCTTGGCATAGAGGTGGTGTTGGAATCGATGCTCACAGTCACAGATAAGTGGGATTTCAATCTTAAATGCAGATTTTTGGCAAATCTGCTTTCCAATTTTTTGTACTTCAGAAGCTGGAATACTAATATTCCTGGCTTCATAATCCTTATTTGTGTGAACTATAACATTCAGATTTGGTTTGGTCGCATGTTTCTCAAATTTATTTTCTTGGTCGAAATTGAACTCAATTGTCGGTTCTATAGAGTAGCATAGGCGAATGGGTGATCTGTTCATTCTCAAGGTTCACGACTCGTGGTCTTTCTACCATGCAACGCAAGCCCATGCTTGTAGGTGATATGTTTTACATTTCTCTATTAGGGTATGTCAATTCCGGAGCTTCCTAACGGAATGTCTCAATATTTCAAGATATGTATCTTTTTACATTTATATCACCATGACCTTACATGTAAGTTTTGAATCCGGTCTTCTTCGTTTGTTTTCATTATGCTCAGTGTTCTAAAAAGCGGCTCAGGCGGCCGCCTAGGCGCTAGGCGGCCCCCTACCACCTCGCCTAGGCCCTAGGCGCTCCAGAAAAGCGGCCAAGCTCTCAGGCGGAGCTAGGCGGGGTAAGGCGGGCGCCTAGGCGGAGCTATAGGCGGGGCTAGGCGGCCGTCTAGGCGGGGCAAGGCCGCCTAGGCAGTCTAAGCGGGCTAAGGCTGGCCAGGCGGACCATGTTTACTTTTTTTCTTGTTAATCACTCAATCTTGATTAATGGTTATATACTTGTTCTTTAAAATAATGGTTTGGGATAATCTTGAATTTATATTAATTTTTAAACATAGATATATTATATAATATCAAAATAATAATTAAAAAAATTAAAAAAAAGGCAAAATGCCTTGGCGCCGCCTAGGCGCTAGGCGGCCCCCCACCGTCCGACTAGCGCCTAGCGCTTTTTAGAGCCTTGATTATGCTTGGTTGTGGGTGGTTGGATTGCAATTGCATCGTTTTGATTTTCCTGTTTATTCCACATGTTCTAATTCTTTACAAATGGTAAGCATTTTTTTCTTCATATTGTTGCCCTTCAATCTTGGTCAGGATACATGAAGGAAAGGAGCAGCATTGCTGTTATAGGTCTTAGTGTTCATACTGCACCCGTGGAGATGCGTGAAAAGCTTGCTGTTCCAGAGGCGCTATGGCCTCGTGCCATTGAAGAGCTTTGCAACTTGAATCATATCGAAGAAGCTGCTGTTCTTAGTACCTGTAACAGAATGGAAATATATGTCGTGGCTCTGTCTTGGCATCGAGGGATCAGAGAAGTGACGGAGTGGATGGCAAAGGTAAACCATTATTAAGCCACCTTGTGTTATATTTCTTTTATGGATTCTGCATTTTGCTTGCAGTCATTTCTTCTCGGGAAATAATAGGAACCTTAACTATGTTCTTTCGAGAATCTTTAAACTTGTGAAAGCTTTTTGGTATTTGATCAGTGGTTAACATTTTTCTATGTTTTTTCGCCGCAGTCAAGTGGAGTTCCTGTCTCGGAGCTCAGGCAGCATCTTTTTATGCTTCGTGACAGCGATGCCACACGGCATCTGTTCGAAGTATCAGCAGGGCTCGACTCCCTTGTCCTGGGAGAAGGACAGATCCTTGCACAGGTTAAACAAGTTGTTCGAGTTGGGCAAGGGAGTGGAGGATTGGGGAAGAACATCGACAGGCTCTTCAAGGATGCGATCACAGCTGGGAAGCGGGTGCGTACCGAGACTAACATTTCCTCTGGTGCGATCTCCGTCAGCTCAGCTGCTGTTGAGTTGGCTCTGATGAAACTTCCAAAGTCACACTCCCAGTCAGCTAGAATGCTGTTGGTTGGAGCTGGCAAGATGGGGAAACTTGTGATTAAACATCTGGTTTCGAAAGGGTGCAGAAGGATCATGGTTGTAAACCGGTCAGTGGAGAAGGTGGATGCCATTCGTGAGGAACTGAAAGATGTTGAGATAATCTACAGACCATTTGAGGAGATGCTCTCATCTGCTGCTGAGGCTGACGTCGTCTTTACCAGCACAGCATCAGAGGCACCATTGTTCTTGAAAGAACACGTCGAAGCCCTTCCTCCTGTGAGTGATGATGTTGGGGGGTTGAGGCTTTTTGTCGACATTTCCGTGCCCAGGAACGTGGGGTCTTGTGCCTCGGATCTCCAATCTGTTCGGGTGTTCAATGTCGATGACCTCAAGGAGGTGGTGGAAGCCAATAAGGAAGATCGGCAAAGGAAAGCAATGGAAGCTCAGGCAATCATCACGCAAGAGATGAACCGGTTTGAGGCATGGAGGGACTCTCTGGAGACCGTCCCTACCATCAAGAAGCTTAGGTCCTATATGGATAGAATCAAGGCTTCGGAGCGTGAGAAATGCTTCCAGAAGATTGGTGGTGATGATCTCCCAAAGAAAGTCTGGAAAGCTATAGATGATCTTTGCAGTGGCATAGTTAACAAGGTCCTCCATGGCCCGTTGCAGCAGTTGAGGTGTGATGGCAGTGATAGCCGGACGCTTGATGAGACGCTCGAAAACATGCATGCGCTCAACCGGATGTTCAGCCTCGACACTGAGAAAGCAATCTTGGAGCAGAAGATCAAAACCAAGGTGGAGAAAGCTCAGAATTAATCTAGTACGAGAACCAAACAATTTTTTTTTAGAGCTGTGCTGTCTGTATCTGCGGCGTATCTTCCAACTTCAGTTCTCTCCACAAGGCGTTGATTCTTTCAAGCTCAAATATGAGATCTGAATAAGCCCATCGATTTTATGTAAGAGAGATTATGGCTTGCTCGCTCAGGTGTTGTATTCAGTGAGAGGGGCGAAGACTCTCTCTCTCTCTCTCTCTCTCTCTCTCTCTCTCTCCCTCCCGATTTTATGTAAGAGAGATTATGGCTCGCTCTCTCAGGTGTTGTATTCAGCGAGAGGGACGAAGACTCTCTCTCTCTCTCTCTCTCTCTCTCTCTCTGATGTGGGTTTGTTCACAGAGGGAGAAATAATGATTCTTGTATTAATCTTATTCTACATTATAGTTTTGAACAAGTTTTTGATCCAGATATGACTTGCTGGAAATTATGATTTGGCATGACACTGACCAATCCTCCTCAAATACGGATGGAATGCCAAGTTGAAGTTAGGGTTTCTGATGGAGTTTTGAATGCTGATGCTGGAGATCGGAGGGTGGCAGAAGATGCTGGAAAAAGGTACCCTCAAAGGGGAATTCCTCCCCCTGGTCCTCATGGGCCATGGGTGAATCTAGTTAGAAGGACTTATCTGCCTGAAGTTCCTATGGAAGAGGAGCATAAAGGATCCACCCCCTTGCTCGGCATCAAATCCAAAACTTTCGAAAGTTATGGCTCTAAAGAGCAACGAGGAGGAGGCAAGCAGGTAACAACCCAACTCTCTTGGACCTGGCCGCCACCATCCCATAGCCGCCCAAGCGACGAGCGAGGGAGACACTAGGAGAGAAGGCACCCCGACGATGGCCTAGCCCCACAAAAAGCCTCTTAGATAGCTCCTAGTTCCAAGCCGACGGCAGCAAAAAGCAGCATCCTTTGAAGGAGGAGCAAGGCCCTATGGACGACACTTGGACAGACCCATGGAACGAGCTCCAGCACCGACCCATGGAGGACAGATACCCGTGAGGGATAGGTTGACTTCATAACCAATAAAAACACGACACGTGGGTGACACGTGCCTTGTAATAATAGGTTCCCCTTAAGTTTTTTCTATAGAAGGAGGGGTATTGGGTACTAAGAAAAAGGAAGTTAATCCTTTGTAAACCTACGGATACTTCTAGCCTACTTAAGTGAAACAATCACCCAGTTCTCAATCTCTTGTCTTGTATCCTCTCTCTCACCTGAACATCCCTCCACCAAGAACAGGGAGAACCACCTAGGGGCACCCATTCTAGGGGGCTCAAATCTTATTGAGACTAGAGTCAGAAGCCTGTGATGACCAAAATCCAATAGCCAATAGCTAAAACTCCTGAGGCTATGATGCTAAGATGGATGAGGTGAGGTGAGATATCCAAGGGCACGAGTTAGCACCACATCTCCTAGAGAGAAGGAGATCCTGAGCTACTTATATATTTTTTTCCTCCCAAATATAGAAGAGTTGTCTTAAAATCGTGCGTCAATTCTCTTCTCGATTGGGGGGAGGGTTTCTAACCGTACACGTGGATGTGTGGCTCCTAAAAGGGGTGGATTGTGACGACCAAAATCCAGTAGCTAATAAACAATAGCCAAGATTCCTGAGGCTGTGATACCAAGATGGATGATGTGAGGTGAAGGTGAGGTGAGGTGTCCAAGGCCACGAGCTTGCCTCATATTGTCTGGAGAGAAGATCATAAAATACTTATATAATTGTAGACACACAAATTGTGTCTAACCCGAACCCGACTCGCATGCACCTATGCGGAGGCAAACACGACATACACTCAGACCCGGACCCGACTTGCATGCACCAATACGGATGCAAACCCGACATGCACTCGGACCCGGACCCGAACTCGACTCGCATGCTCCGACTCACAGGGGGACACCAGACCCGACCCGCGCCTAACAAGAGGCCGGATGGGCCCATACCCAAGTGGGGCCCACCCGGCCCCATTCTTGAAACCCGAGCCCCCTACCCACCGGTAGGGGGTGGCCGGCCATGCAAGGAAAAGAAAGAGAAAGAAAAGAAAGAAAGAAAAGGAAAGAAAAGAAAGAAAGAAAAGAAAAGAAAAGAAGAAAAAGGAAAGAAAGACCGTCATGCACGGGGGGAGGTTGCGTATGACGTCTACTTACGCATGGATCTGTACCGATCCCTCGATCCGACAGACAAGAAGAAGAGCCGGGTCGCCATCGATTTCATGTGCAAGATTCAGCCATAATTATCCCGCCAGAAAAGGAAAGCAAATAATGGTTTATTCCTCTCTTCAATTGAAGAACAAATGTTGGATAATTATGGGGGAGATATTAAAGGGATTCAAAATGAAACTTCCCATATCTCTCCCCTCCCCCCTTCACCAATAAATAGAGGGGGAGGGGCTTCCGCTCAAGGGGTCGACGAGGTTAGAAACTGAAGACGAAGCGAGGAAGCTCTGCAGAAGAGGAGACGCGCTCTTCATCGACCCAAGGCTTCACGAGGCACGGGCAAGCCTATCCCTTCGGGACCGGCTTAGTCCATTGAAAGCCCTCATCAACGTGAAGATCCTTACACAAGAAGATCAAGCCTTCGACTCCGTGCACGAAGAAGAAAGCTCGGAGAAGAAGAACCTTTCGACTCCGAAGACGTCAGAAGCAAAGGCCGGAGAAGAAGATCGGAGCGGCACCACCCCGTCGTCTCCATCTAGCCTTCGACTCTGATCAAGCCCAAAAGCTCGGAGAAGAAGACTAAAGCGTCATCACCCGTCGCTTTCGACAAACGTCCACTCCATCCACGAAGAAGAAATCTTGGAGAGGAACACCCGAAGCGTCGCTACACCCGTCGTCTTCGAAGCAAAGCCGACGGTACAACCGTCGCATGGAGCTCAGTGCCACCCTCGCCGTCTTCAAAGGTACCCTTCGACTCCGATCACACCAAAGAAGCTCGAAGAAAAAGAAAAGTCAAGCCGGCGCTACACCCGTCGTTTTTCGAAGTAAAGCCTTCAACTCCGATCAAGCCAAGGGAGCCCGGAGGAGAAGAGAAGTTAAGCCGACGCCATAACCATCGAGGAAGCCAGAGGCCTTGAAAAGGTAGCCACCGCCGTTCAAGGAGAAGATCGAGTCGACGCCGAGGCAAAAGCGACACGAGAAGCCAAAGCAAAGGCCCCGGTAAAGCCCGCGCCAAAGCAACGCGAGTGCCAAAGCCAAGCAACTACGCCGGTCACGAGCAAAAGCACCACACGTTCTAGCCGATACGACGCAAAGTCCGGAAAAGTGAAAGCACCGCAAGTCTCCACCGTCTACGTTCAAGTGCAAGCGCCAAAGCAAAGCCAGAGCCAGAGCCACGCTAAAGCCAAGCCAAAGCCAAAGTCGACGCCAAAAGCACGATCGACGCCACGAATCGACGATCAAGGATGCTGAGGTCAAGCAAGGATTGAGGAAGACACGAAGACCGAGGAACGAAGCCAAAAACCCCCTAGCTGAGAAAGCACGAAGCACGGAAGGGACAAAAGCAACAGCGGATATTCCTTAGCCTTTCAAAAAACCTCACCCTGTAAAGACCTCTGTCCTAGGCAACCCCTTCAGAGCTCTCGCACGAATACCACGTGGAGACACGGATCAAAGGGACCCTCCAGAGGATCTCTCCCATAATCTCCTGATCGAATATTCGCCGCACCCTGGCTCACCACCCCCGAGTCCCGGCATCTGTAATCGTCGTGTGTTTGCAATAAAGACGACCCGGAGCTTTTTCTGCGCATACAGATTTCTGGCACGCCTGGTGGGACCTCCTCTCCTTTCATCCGTACGACTGAAGAAGTTGCTTCAAGTTCGCAATGGCCAGGACAAGCAATGATGCGTTTGCTCCAAGCCTTTCACCCATCGCCGAGTCCCCTTTACTCCGACACGGTGGTCCAGTAAACGATGGTACACGTCTACACCTGGCGTACTCGAACTCTGGCGGATGTCTTCATGCCAGAAAATACTGCCGAAGATGCTCGCCAAAGCGCCGACAAGGCCTTGGTGCATGAAGAAACAAGCCTCGATCCTGGAGTCTATGTCCAGAAGTTTGGGGAGGACCAGCCCCAACCCCAAGCCCGTTCGGGTTCTCCAGCGGACGTCGCACCTCCTCTGCAGGGGGCAAACATCCGTCATCAACCAGAAGCAAGTCGGCGCAACTACATCTCCGACGATGATGACGAGGATGCAATCACGCAACATCGGGACGTCCTCCGTCATCATCCCCCGTCCGCTCTTCAACTCCAAGTCATGCGAATGGGCAAACATATGGTGCAGATTACTCGGCTAATGGAGGAGAAGGATCGTCACATTAACACTCTGCTTCAAAAGCTAAGCGCAAAGGATGCTGCAGTAGTCGATCAACCTCTCGCTTCTCCAATAGCCGCTCTAGCTCCGTCTTCAACACCCGCTCTTACAGAGGTTGTTCCGACGATTCAAGCGGTTACTCCAGCGCCCTCTTCGATTCCTGTCCCGGTGGAAGTCGTCTCTCTAGCACCAGTCTCGGTGGCCACACAACCTCCAGCAGCGGCAACAATGAATGCCCAGCAAATACAAGCGTTGGTAGCCGACATGATGCGCTCCCACAGCAGTGGTCTTCCTCCAATCACGGTGGCATACTCGAAGCCTTACACCACAAGGATCCAGCAGCTGTGCTTCCCCATCGGGTTCCAGCCGCCGAAGTTCCAGTACTTCGACGGGAAGGGGAATCCACGGCAGCACGTCGCTCACTTCATCGAAACCTGCAACAACACCGGCACATACGGCGACGAGATGGTGAAGCAGTTCGTTCGCACCCTCAAGGGTAATGCATTCGACTGGTATGTTGATCTTCCTCTAGGATCTATCGACAGCTGGGATCAAATAGAGAGGGAGTTCCTCAATCGCTTCTACAGCTCCAAACGCACCATCAGCATGACCGAGCTTACTACCGTCAAGCAAAGGAAGGACGAGCCAGTGATCGACTACATCGATCGATGGAGGAACCTCGCGCTGAATTCACGAGACCGCTTGTCTGAAGACTCGACCATCGAGATGTGCACCCAAGGCATGCACTGGGGCCTGCTCTACATCCTCAAAGGGATCAAGCCTCGGTCCTTTGAAGAACTCACAACTCAGGCTCATGACGTGGAACTCAGCCTAGCAAACCGTGGAGACTCGAAGAACAAGGACTTCCTGAAGGTAGAGAAGAAGGACAAACCGTCGACACCGAAACTAAAACAAGTCAACGTCGCCGACATCACTTCAACCTCCAAGCCGCTCAAGATCGGTGGCAAGCGGGATCAGAGAAAGGGAGCCGCCATACCGCCGCAAAGGCAAAGGATGACTCTCGAGGAGCTCGAAGCAAAGGAGTACCCCTTCCCGGACTCGAAAGTCTCCTCCATGTTTGATCAGTTGCTGCAGGAGAAAATGATAGAGCTCCCTCCTTCGAAGAGGCCCGAGCAGATGCATCGCATCGACGACCCCCTCTTTTGCAAATACCACCGAGTGGTAAGTCATCCCATCGAAAGATGCTTCGTCTTCAAGGAAAGAATCATGGCGCTCGCAAAGCAAGGGAAGATAGAGATCGACTCCGGGAAGGTCGCTACGGCCAACATGACGTCCATCACCTTCGGATCCTTTTCGTCGGTACTCATTGCTGCACGACATACGATGCCCAAATTGCGCGTCAATCGTCAAAGGCCTACCCCGAAGTCAACTTCCCAGTTGAAGGTCTCGAAGCGATAACAACGTGCTCCTGCGCTCGCTGAGGAAGAAACGTCGTTGTCCCGGGGGCAATCATCGCTCACGCCAGCACCTCTCCCAAGCAAGGTCACATCTCAACGTGCTCTCCAGTAGAGATACGAGCAAGGAGATCCATAAGTCGGTCTACTGGGCCAGCCTCTGGGAAAGTTCGACTATTACGTCTTCTACTCAAAGCCTCCATCCGTCTCGATTGAAGAAATCAAACCCACCGCCTGGGGATCGGAAGACGAGCCAGTAAAGCCTCTGGAAGAATAAGTGTCTCCAACTGATAAGGAACCAGTTACTGCTGCTGATCATCATCTTAGCAGGGGAGAATCCACCGACGAAGTGGCATGGGTTATGCTACCCCGGCGACGAAGGCCACGACCAGCAAGACAACATAAGCAAGACTGGGTGGTGAGGAGATTTCCCGAGAAAAGGACTTACAAGAAGAAAAGCAAGACTACAGGGAGGAAGACGTTCAAAGTGCCGCCGGCAAACCTAGACGATATCCTCCAGCAAAGCCTTCCAGAACCAGCAACGTTGCAAGAATTCTTCCCCGATCACTTCCTCCCAGTCGATCAGCACATCAGGGTCTCGTGTTGCATGGTTGAAGTTCGTAAAATGCCGGAAGGAAAGGGTGAGGTCGAGACTTCTGAAGAAGGCGACTCCACTGACAAGGGAGACGGCTCCGAAAAAAAGGACACTGCCTCTCACGACGAGGCAATCCTACATTTGCCGCTCGTGAAAGCTTTGCACTTTCCAAAGAAAGCTCGCCTGACAATGGCTGCAGCCTTGGCAGACCCGGACAGCTACAAGAGGAAAAGGAAGGACGACAAGAAGGGCAAGACTGTGGCCTCGTGCGATGCGACAATAACCTTCTCGGACGAAGACTTGCAACTCGAAACACGATTGCACAACCGACCCGTCTACGTTTCAGGATACATCAAAGAGAAGCTGGTGAATCGGATCCTGCTAGACTATGGCTCCACCGTCAACATTATGCCTATCCAGACAATGCGGCAACTCGGCATCACTAATGAGCAACTCTCACACAACCAGCTGGTCATTCAAGGGTTCAACCAGGGTGGACAGTCCACCATCGGAATCATCCAACTGAAGCTTTCAATCGGCCTGCTCAACACAACGGTCCTCTTCCACATCATTGATTGCCAGACATCGTATCGCCTCCTATTGGGAAGACCATGGCTACATGAGAACGGCATTGTAGTATTCACTTGGCATCAGTGTCTCAAGTACTACGAGGAAGGCGTAGAGAAGTGCATCGTCGCTGATGATAAGCCGTTCAATGAAGCCGAGGCACATCTGGCCGACGCCAAGTTCTATCAAGCGAAAGACCTAGTCGTGGAAGTCCTTCCAGCTAAAGCCCCTCGAGCCCAAAAGGCTGAAGAAGTAAAGCAGGACAAGGCTCCTCCACTTGCAAATTTGATGCAACCTTTCGATAAGGCGAGACTTGAGGCCCAAGAAGCGTCAAAATCAAGACAAAGGATGCGCATCGGTTCCTAGCCAAGAGCAATGCAACATACCCCGTTGCCCGTCCAAGCGATGCCAGTCCTGCATCTCGCACCTCAGTGGCTTCGTAAATCCGATCGATCGCCTCCTACTCCAGCAAGAAAGCTGGCCCCGCCATTATCACAGGCCAATGTCATCACTCTGCAAGAAATAACGTTGCCATTACCTAGTCTGACGCAAGCTCCAAACCCGAGCGGGCTTGTCGAATCTGTCGACCCCAATCAACTCGAATTCAAGCCAAAAGGGAGTTGGGGGCAAAACACTGCTAAGTTGCTATTCAAAGCCGTCTATAACAAAAAAAGCACCATGGGCACACTTCCTCCAACAGCAATGCCACATGGGATGACGAGGACTCAAGCTCGGCTGTTTCAAAATGATGAACAAATTCTCCCAAACTGCCGAGGCATCGGCTCCAGTCAAACTCCGATGGTCATCAGGATTGCAACGAAAAAGACATTCACCTCCAACTACATTGAGGCAAAAATAGTAGACGAAGTAGCTGAAGGATCGACAATATCTGATGCACGCTCTACCTACGCCAGCCGTCCCGACAGTAAAAGAAGACGACGACAGGCTCGATGCCAAGCCTTACTCCAGAAGCAAAACAAAAGCAATCAAAGCCGGTCGAATCTAAAGTGCACATCCGTGTTCGAAAGGCTCGGGCCAGTCAAGCAACCAAAGAAGAGGTCGATGTTTGATCGGTTGGGAATGCCCGTCGAGGGCATCGTTTCAACACCCGCCCACCCACCCATGACAGCCGTCAATTATATCTCCGTTATTGAAACTGGCAACGACGATACTTCTACTTCGGACGACGAGTTGTAAAATACCCCGTCGGTCCTCGAAGAAGGGGGGCAGTCCACTGTTGACGACTTGAAGGCAATCAACTTGGGCACAGAAACGGAGCCTCGATCTACATTCATCAGCACACTCTTGACACCTGAAGAAGAAGCTACATACATCAAACTGCTCTAAGAATATAGAGACATTTTCGCATGGTCCTACAAGGAGATGTCGGGTATCGATCCAAAAATAGCAGTGCACCAGCTCAGTATCAAACACGGAGCTAGCGCCATCAAGCAAGGACAAAGATGCTACCGGCCGGAACTGGTACCCCAAATAGAAGGCGAAGTGAACAAGCTAATTGAATCCGGCTTCATCCGAGAGGTCAAGTACCCGACATGGATCTCTAGCGTCGTCCCAGTAAAAAAGAAGAACAATCAAATCTGAGTGTGCATGGACTTTAGAGACTTAAACAACGCATATCCAAAGGACGACTTTTCCTTGCCAATCACGGAGCTAATGGTGGATGCGACAACAAGCCACGAGGTGCTAACTTTCATGGATGGATCCTCCAGCTACAACCAGATCCGGATGGCACCCAAAGATGAAGAGCTTATAGCATTCCGCACACCAAATGGAATCTACTGCTATAAAGTTATACCGTTCGGCTTAAAAAACGCTGGAGCCACCTACCAACGAGCTATGCAGAGAATCTTCGATGGCATTCTTCATCAAAACATGGAGTGTTACGTCGACGACCTTGTTGTAAAATCTTAGAAGAAGTCGGCACATTTGCAAGATCTCGAGCTAATCTTCAAACGGCTTCGAAGGTATCAACTCCGCATGAATCCACTCAAGTGTGCATTCGGAGTCTCCTCAGGCAAATTTCTTGGCTTCGTCGTACGACATCGAGGCATCGAGATAGATCAATCTAAAATTGATGCTATCGTCAATATGCCCGCACCAAAGACAGTGCGAGACCTCAGAGGTCTCCAGGGACATCTGGCGTATATCCAAATATTCATCGCCAACCTAGCTGGAAAGTGCCGCCCGTTTAGTCTCCTCATGAAGAAAGGAGCACCGTTCAAATGGGATGATGCTTGCCAAGAAGTTCTCCAAAGCATCAAAGCCTATCTACTGAAGCCGCCAGTTCTATCAGCTCTAGTTCAAGGAAGGCCGTTAATTCTCTACATTAGTGTCCAGGAGCAATCCTTGGGGGCACTCCTGGCTCAAGACAAAGAGCTGGGCAAGGAGACGACGTGCTACTACTTGAGTCGCACTCTCATCGACGCAGAGCTAAATTACTCTTCGATCGAGAAGGTTTGCTTGGCACTCATCTTCGCCACAAAAAAGCTGCAACACTACATACTGGCTCATACCGTCAAACTCGTCTCGAAAGCCGACCCCCTCAAGTACATCATGTCAAAGCCAGTGCTCTCCGGACGCCTGGCGAGGTGGGCACTACTACTTTTTGAGTTCGACATCACCTTCGTGCCACAGAAGGCAGTCAAAGGCCAAGCTCTCGCGGACTTCCTCGCAGAATATCTCTTTCCGGCAGAATGGGAACTGTCAGAAGATCTCCCAGACGAAGAAGTATTCTCCATCGACATCGCCCCCTTTTGGAAGATGTTCTTCGATGGCACAGCAAGACAGGACATAGCAGGAGCCGGAGTCATCTTAGTCACTCCAAACACGAGATACTCCCCTTCTTATTTCTGTTGTCAGAACCATGTTCCAACAACGTGGCAGAGTATCAAGCTCTACTCATAGGCCTCGAACTTGCCAGCGATATGAAGCTTCAGGGACTCGAGATTTTCGGCGACTCCCAGCTCGTCATCCAACAAGTCTTGGGAGTATACGAAGTCAACAAAGAAGACCTAATGCCACTGCACGCGCGAGCTTTAGAACTCCTTGGCAAACTCGAGGCTGCTTCCATTCAGCATGTTTCCAGAAACCTCAACCAGCAGGCTGACGCACTCGCAAACTTGGCGGCTATACTCTCGTATCCAGAAGAACGTTAGCTCATTGTCCCCATCTGCAGAAGAATCGTGATCACCAAAGAAGAAGGACCTATCGGAATTCCAGTCCAAGCCAACGTGGTGCACGTCCTCGAAATTGAAGAGCAAGACTGGAGGCAACCTTTTGTGGATTACCTTATCCATGGTAAACTCCCCGAAGATCCAAAGTGCAAAGTTGACATCCATCGACGGTCTCTGAAATTCTACCACTTCAACAACGAGCTGTATCATCGAAGTTACGATGGCACACTCCTGAGGTGCCTCACAAAGGAAGAGGCAGAAGCAGCACTAGAAGAAGTACACGCTGGAATCTGTAGCTCGCACCAGTCCGATCCAAAGCTCCACTTTCGCGTCAGGAGGATGGGCTATTACTGGCCCACCATGATTAAGGACAGTTTGGAATTCGTGAAGAAATGCCACACTTGCCAGCTACACGGAGATTACATCCGTCAACCGCCGGAGCCTCTGCACCCAACAATCGCGTCGTGGCCCTTCGACGGATGGAGACTCGACATTGTCGGTCCCCTGCCCAAGTCATCCAAGCAACATCTTAACATCCTGGCAGCAACGGACTACTTCTCCAAATGGGCTGAAGCAATACCTCTACGGAAAGTTACAAGGCACTCCGTCATCAGCTTCATCCAGAATGACATCATCTTCCGATACAAAGTCCCTCGCTACATCGTAACAGACAATGGGAAGCAATTCAAAAATGCTGTTGACATTAAGCAGAAGTGCTCGATGATGTACAACGCTCCGGCCAACGGTCTGGCAAAGGCCTTCAACAAAACTCTTTGCAAGTTGTTGGAGAAAACTGTCTCGAAGACAAAGAAGGACTGGCACGAACGCATGGGCGAAGCGCTATGGGCCTACCGAATGTCTTTTCGCACTCCAACGCAAGCAACTCCGTACTCCCTCGTCTATAAAGTAGAAGTCGTTCTTCCGCTCGAGCTCCAGATCCCATCACTCAGGATATCAATCCAGGAAGGCCTCACTAGCGACGACAACGCCCAGCTCCGCCTAGTAGAATTAGAGGCCTTGGATGAAAGACGCCTCGAAGCCCAGTAACGTCTGGAGTGTTATCAGGCCAGACTAACTCGTGCCTTCAACAAGAAGATCCGTCCTCAATCCTTACAAACAGGAGAACTGGTACTGGTGGTCAAATGCCCCATCATTCTCTCGCATCGAGGGGTGAAAAAGTTCGACGCCAAATGGGACGGACCGCACTCCGTCAAAGAAGTCTACTCCAATGGCGCTTACCTCCTTACCACGCCAGAAGGGCTAACCCGAACCCGACTCGCATGCACCTATACGGAGGCAAACCCGACATGCAGTCGGACCCGGACCCGACTTGCATGCACCAATACGGATGCAAACCTGACACGTACTCGGACCCGGACCCGAACTCGACTCGCATGCTCCGACTCACAAGGGGACACCGGACCCGACCCGCGCCTAACAAGAGGCCGGATGGGCCCATCCCCAAGTGGGGCCCACCCGGCCCCATTCTTGAAGCCCGAGCCCCCTACCCACGGGTAGGGGGTGGCCGGCCATGCAAGGAAAAGAAAGAAAGAAAAGGAAATAAAAGAAAGAAAAAAAAGGAAAGAAAAGAAGAAAAAGAAAAGAAAGACTGCCATGCGCGGGGGGAGGTTGCGTATGACGTCTACTTACGCGTGGATCTGCGCCGATCCCTCGATCCGACGGACAAGAAGAAGAGCCGGGTCGCCATCGATTTCATATGCAAGATTCAGCCATAATTACCCCGCCAGAAAAGGAAAGCAAATAAAGGTTTATTCCTCTCTTCAATTGAAGAACAAATCTTGGGTAATTATGGGGGAGATATTAAAGGGATTCAAAATGAAACTTCCCATATCTCTCCCCTCCCCCCTTCACCTATGAATAGAGGGGGAGGGGGAAGGCTCAAGGGGTCGAAGAGGTCAGAAGCTGAAGACGAAGCGAGGAAGCTCTGCAGAAGAGGAGACGCGCTCTTCATCGACCCAAGGCTTCACGAGGCACGAGCAAGCCTATCCCTTCGGGACCGGCTTAGTCCATTGAAAGCCCTCATCAACGTGAAGACCCTTGCACAAGAAGATCAAGCCTTCGACTCCGTGCACGAAGAAGAAAGCTCGGAGAAGAAGAACCCTTTGACTCCGAAGACGCCAGAAGCAAAGGCCGGAGAAGAAGATCGGAGCGGCACCACCCCGTCGTCTCCAACCAGCCTTCGACTCTGATCAAGCCCAAAAGCTCGGAGAAGAAGACCGAAGCATCATCACCCGTTGCCTTTGACAAACGTCCACTCCATCCACGAAGAAGAAATCTTAGAGTGGAACACCCAAAGCGTCGTTACACCCATCGTCTTCAAAGCAAAGCCGACGCTACAACTGTCGCATAGAGCTTGGTACCACCCTCGCCATCTTCAAATATACCCTTCGACTCCGATCACACCAAAGAAGCCCAGAGAAGAAGAAAAGTCAAGCCGGCGCTACACCTGTTGTCTTCGAAGTAAAGCCTTCAACTCTGATCAAGCCAAGGGAGCCCGGAGGAGAAGAGAAGTTAAGTCGACACCATAACCATCGAGGAAGCCAGAGGCCTTGAAAAGGTAGTCACTGTCGTTCGAGGAGAAGATCGAGTTGACGCCGAAGCAAAAGCGACGCGAGAAGCCCAAGCAAAGGTCCCGGTAAAGCCGGCACCAAAGCAACGCAAGTGCCAAAGCCAAGCAACTACGCTGGTCACGAGCAAAAGCACCGCACGTTCTAGCCGACACAACACGAAGTCCGGAAGAGCGAAAGCACCGCAAGTCTCCCCCGTCTACGTTCAAGTGCAAGCGCCAAAGCAAAGCCAGAGCCAGAGCCACGCCAAAGCGAAGCCAAAGCCGAAAGCCAAAGCCAAAGCCGACACCAAAAGCACGATCGACGCCGCGAACCGACAATCAAGGACGCCGAGGTCAAGCAAGGATCAAGGAAGACACGAAGACCGAGGAACGAAGCCGAAAACCCCCTAGCTGAGAAAGCGCGAAGCACGGAAGGGACAAAAGCAACGGTGGATATTCCTTAGCCTCTCAAAAAACCTCATCCTGTAAAGACCTCTGTCCTGGGCAACCCCTTCAGAGCTCTCGCACGAATACCACATGGAGACGCGGATCAAATGGACCCTCCAGAGGATCTCTCCCACAATCTCCTGATCGAATATTCGCCGCACCCCGGCTCACCACCCCCGAGTCCCTGGGTCCCGGCATCTGTAATATTCGTGTGTTTGCAATAAAGACGACCCAGATCTTTTTCTGCGCATACAATAATTTTTTCTTCCAAACATAAAAGATGTATTTTAAAATCATGTGCTTCTACAGATCTAGTAAGAACTCCGTAGGTAAATGTACTCGGGTGAGAGTAGTACTAGGATAGGTGGCCTCCTAGGAAGTTCTCGTGCGAGAACAGGCATAGTGGGCATCCATCGTAAACACACAAGATATGATCCACTTTGTCTATTCTTGCACAAATACTTCCCAGGAGGTCACCCATCGTAGTACTACTCTCACCCGAACATGCTTAACTACGGAGTTCTTACGAGATCCGTAGTGGCGTACGGTTTTAAAATGCGTCTTCTATGTTTGGGAGGATAAATTATATAAGTACCTCAGGATCCCTTCTCACTAGGCGATGTGAGGCAAGTTCGTGGCCTTGGACACCTCACCTCACCGCACCTCATCCATTTGGTCAGTTGTTATAGTTTCATATAATTTGTCTTCCTAGATGTGCTTAAAGAAGCCGTACACAATATTCTCCTTACACATTCCCTGACCTAAGTCATCTAGTAATGATTTTGACGTTTACTTGCATTTATTGATCGATGAGTTGAACGAGTTGTGAAAGATTGGGGTCGATACGTATGATACCTCTTTAAGCCAGAATTTTTGGATGCATGCGGCACTTTTTATGAAACATCAACGATTTTCGTGCATATCCCAACTTATCTAGGTGGAGTTCTAAAGGAAAGTTTGTGTGTCCTACATGCAATAAGGAGACACGTTCATTACAGTTAAAGAGCAAAAATAAGTTCTGTTATATAAGTTATCGAAGGTTCCTTCTTGATGACCATAGGTGGAGATAGAACAAAGCAGCATTCAACGACATGAAGTAACTAGCGAAGGCTCCAAAGTAGTTTTCGGGGGATGACATCTTGTAGCACTTGGATCATTTCGATGTGGTGTCACTTGAGAATGACAAAAAGAAAATTCCATACAACGACTCTGCACGCGAGCATAACTGAAAGAAGAAGAATATTTTCTTCGAACTCTGTACTAGAGCAGTCTACTTTTGCGACACAACTCGGATGTCATACATATCGAGCAAAATGTGTGTGACAATATTATAGGACCATTGCTCAATCTCGATGGTAAAATAAAGGATAATTTTAATTCGCGTCTAGATCTTAAGGAGTTAGGCATCTGAAAAATAATTCCATTTTCGAAAGAATGGGAATAAGTATGTGTTGTCAGTTATATGCTACACCAAAAACTCACAACAGAAGATAGCTTTATGTGCATTCCAACGTACGTTCTTTGAAACTATCGGACGGATATTTTTTGAATATCGCACGATGTGAGTAAGAGAATGACCAGAAGTTATCTGGATTAAAGAACCGTGATTATCATGTTCTTATGAAGTGACTGTTATCTCTTACTATACGTAAAAATTTAATCGAGCATGTGTCCGATTCGTTAATTGAGCTCAACACATTTTTCAGATAGTTGTGCTCAAAGGTACTTAGAGTTGACTAGATTGAACAAATGGAGCATGACATTGCAACCATATTATGCAAACTCGAGATGATATTTTCACCTTCATTCTTTAATGTTATAGTGCATTTGATCGTTCACTTGGCAAGAGAGGCCAAACTCAGCAGTCCAGTGCATTACTGATGGATATATTTTATCAAGAGGTAAATGTCTCATTCTTCTAGTTTTTTTTTTATCTTAAATATTGATGTATTTATCCTTAAATTTTCTTCCTAAATTAGGTACTTGTGAACATTGAAATCATATGTTCGTAATAAAAATCATTCGGAAAGATTAATTGCCAAAGGATACTTGATAGAAGAATGTTAGATGTTCTGCTCAAGAATGTCCACTTTCATATGTAGAATGCTTCCATTTGTACGAAATTAAAAGAAAAAGAAAAGAAAATGAAAGAAAAGAAAAGAAAGAAAAGGAAAGGAAAGGAAAGAAAAAAAAAGAAGAAAAAAGAAGAAAAAATCGACATACACAAGAGAGGTAGTGCGGACGTCTATGTATGCATGGATCCATACCGATCCCACAATCCAACAGTCAAAATAAAAGATTAACCCACTTTGGTCTTGGACTAATTTATCTGAGAATGCGCACCGACCCACTCGAAAGTTTTCCTACGCATTCCTAGATAACTCTGAGGGGGGGAAGAATTGGAGGCGGGGGAAGAATTGAACCCAGAACCTCCCCCACCTAAGCATTAATTGCTTTGCCAACTCTCCTATCCCCAGGTGGGCTAGTCGATCTGATAATTTTTATGAATTCTATTGACCAAGTGCTATACTTCTCCTTGGTAACAAACAAATGGTAATTGGATCTGAATATGTTAGTGAGAAATAGTAGAAGGGCCTAATGGACACTAATTCCTATCGAGTCGAGCCTAGCCCGCACACAAATATCTAATCTCATTTCAAGATTGAGGTCTAGTGTGAGGATGTTGTTATTGGCTTCCTAATGTTGATGCCTTCATTTTGATCAGCCTAGTCCATGTTCAACTCCAGCCCTATGAGCACTCTGGACCTAATTTAACCTCAAGACCGTTGTGCCTTGTTTACACGTGCGAATCCTGACCATTGAAGTCATATCCACATAAACATCCTTGTCAGTTGTACTGGACTTGATGTCCCGGTGCACGATATGCGGCTGACATGTTTGGTGGATGTAGGACAGGTCCCTGCTTGCGCCTGGTGCAATCGTCAGCCTGGCAGGCCGATCAAGCATCGGCGCTCCAACAGCTCCTGTTCTCCATGCACGAATACATCTGCAGCCGGAGGCTCCCCTATACTATATGCAATAGTCCTGCAGGGTAACCAGGTTCATGTGCTGGGCTGTAGATAGAGCCTCTACCTTCGCCTTGAATTCCCTTTCCATCTGCTGCAGCTAGCCACATGTCACCAGACAACCTCTGGATGGCGAGCTTGGTGTCGTTTGCTAGCGTGGCCTTGTAAACTATCCCAGAAGCCCCGCATCCAATGATGTTTGATGGTGAGCTTGGTGCTGTTTAGAATTTAGGGGTTTAGGTTTTAGGGTTTTAGAGGTTAGGGTTATGGGTTTTAGAGTTTAGGTTTTAGGGGGTTAGGGGTTAGGGATGAGGGTTTTTAGGGTTAGGGGGTTAGGGGTTAGGTTTAGGTTTAGGGTTTAAGGGTTTAGGGAGCGTTTTAGTGTTTAAGGGGTTAAGGGGTTTAGGGTTTGTAGGATTTAGGGTTTAGGCTTTGGGGGTTTAGGGGCTAGGGGGTTAGGGTTTTAGGGTTTAGGGGTTTTGGGTATTAGGGGTGTAGGCTTTAGGGTTTAGGGTTTAAGGGTTAAGGGTTTAGGGTTTACAGTTTAGGGTGTAGGGTTAGGGGTTTGGGATTTGGGGTTCGGGGTTTGGGGGTTGGGGTTGGGGGTTGGGGGTTTAGGGTTTTTAGGGTTTAGAGCTTGGGGTTGGGGGTTTAGGGTTTTAATGGTTTAGGTTTTGACGTTTTAGGGTTTTAAGGGGGTTTAGGGTTTTAAGGGGTAGGGTTTAGGTTTTAGGGGTGTATGGTGAAGGGTTAGGGGGTGTTTGGGATTTGGGGTTAGGGGTTGGAGTTAGGGTTTTAGGGGGTTTAGAGTTTAGGGTTTTAGGTTTTTGGGTTTTAGGGTTTAGGGTGTAGGGGTTAGGGCTAAGGGCTTAGGGTTTAGAGTTAGGGGTTAGGGTTTAAGGTTTAGGGTTAGGGGTTTAGGGTCTACGGTCTAGGGTCTAGAAACTATAGGGTTTTGGGTATAGGATATAGACTTTAGGGTTTTGGGGTTTGAGGTTTGGGGTTTTAGGGTTTAGGGTTAGGAGCTTAGGGGTTAGGGTTTAAGGTTTAGGATTTATGCTTAGGATTTAGGGGTTAGGGGTTAAGGTCTAAGGTTTAGGGTTTTAGGGGTTTACGGTATAGGGTTTATGGTTTTCGGGTTTGGGGTTTTAGGGTTTTAGGGGTTAGGGTTTAGGGTTTGGGGTTTAGGGTTTAAGGGCCTTGAGTTTAAAGGGTTTGGGGTTTTAGCGTTTTTTTAGGGTTTTAGTTTTAAGGGGTTTTAGGTTTTAGAGTGGGTTATGGGGTTAGGGCTTATGGGGTAGGGGATTAGGGGGTTAGAGATTTAGGGTATAGGGGTCAGGGTTTAGGGTTTTAAACTGTGTTGGAACCTGTTTCTAAGGATCAGGAAAGCCGAAACGTTTTCTCAACAAAATTTTCTCTGGATACTCTATAATATTTTGTCTCTAGATAATATTCTCTATCTTCAACATTTTCTCTCTCCATAATATTTTTTCTAGGATATTCTCTCTCTAGCATATTCTCTAGAATATTTTCAATCTCTACAATATTCTCTCTAGAATATTTTATCCCTCTAGATAATTTTTTTTCTTAACTATAAAATTCTCTATAAAATATTCTCTCTACAATATTTTCTCTAGAAACTCTACTTAGAACATTTTCTGCACGCCTATAATATTCTCTCTAGGAAAAATTTTCTCTAAAAAACACTCTATAACATTTTCTCTTTCTAGAATATTCTCTATCTAAAACTTTTCTCTTTATGATAATTTTCTCTCTAAAATATTTTTAATATCTGTAACAATTTTGTTTAGAATATTTTCTATCTAGAACATTTAACCTCCCTACAATATTTTGTAGATTTTCTCTCTCAAGAAAATACTCTAGAAAGAAAATTATAGATTAAAAATATTCTAGAGAGTGAAAATATCCTACAGAGAGAACATTATCTAGAGAGACAATATTGTAGAGAGAATTCTTTAGAGAATTTTATAGAAAAAGAGCGTATAGAGAGATTAAGTACAAAGGGAAAGTTATAGAGAAATTATTGTATAGAAAATGTTGTAGAGAGAGAAAGTTATATAAAGAAAAAAATCTTGAAGAGGAAATAAGTATTGAGAGAAAATATTATAGCAGAAGAGAGAATATTATAGAGAAAACATATATTAGAGAAATATTTTGAAGGAAAATTATTAGGTAAAGATAGGAACAAGTTTCCATGGGAACAAAAATTTATTCTTCGAAACATCTTGTTGATGTTCCTAAAATATTGTTTCTTAGGAACACATATTCCAAAAGAACATGGAAGGAGACAACAAACATTACATGGGAATGATACCAAACACCCCCTTGATTGCAAAGGTGGACAAGGGTGGTCAGAAAGATGGCTTTTTCGTACAATGATAACGAAATGGAAGAAAAGAGGCAGAGATTGATTGAACGATTTTTGTGTATTGATCTATGGTGTTCAACCTCTATACATTCATAAGTACTGTATATGCATGGAATGCACAAGTAAGACAAGGTATATATGATGAGATAGTGGATGGGTAACACAAAGTAAGTACATGTGCTATAAATCTTCTAATAGCCTATTGTGATGGGATTGAGATCCATCCCCATGATGAGATGATTCAGAATCACTATTTTTTGGATGAATGTTCTAGAAGATATGCTCAGTCAAAGATGGGTGACCATTCATATTCTATATGCACGTTTCTAGAATATTCTCCAGAATTCTATGAATGTATTCTCTATAATGAATATTCTAGAATTCTCTATTCTCTAGAATTCTCTATGATTCTAGAGTATTCTTCAGAATTCTCCATGCATGTATGCATGCATTGGAAAAAGTGTTTCATTATGGCTTGGGAAATACCAAGTGGCTATCCTTTCCTATAAAAGGAGGAGAGATGGATGTAGGAACACACAATACAAGTTTGTAATCCGCACACAAGAGAATTGTGAGTAAAGTTGTTATCCTCTCAAGAGTGTTGAGGGAAGAGTTGTAATTCTCAAGCTACGTTGCAACGGCTTGCGAAGAAGTTCCTTCTTGTATTCTTGCATTTCATATAGTTGAATTGTCGAAGTAGAAGGGGGTGTGGCCGTAGGCACTACTTTGGTAATTTGTATGTGCTTCTCTTTAGATCTTCTCTTTCTTTATTTATTTCTATTCTCAACACAAGGCGGAAAGGTTCTTTGCTTCCCAACATACTGAACCCTACTTTTTGAACCATGAGAGAAGATCAAGAGAGGCATCATATATCTTCAAAGTTCAAACTCCCACCACAGCCTGTAAGGGAGATGGCATCACAAATCTTTTAACACACTACCAAACAGAAACTATGGCACTACAGAAAGGGAAAGAGGCATGATGCATGTGTCTTCAAGCACATAAGCATGATATTATCAGCATAGACGTGTACCACGCAGTTCAACAGTCTGACAGACCCATCCATCATAAACCCACCCATCCATTCACCACTCAGAGGCACTAGTTATTCTGCAAACTAGGTCGATCGACATTAAAAGTTCAGCGGATCTCAGCGATAACGGCAACCCCATCCCTATTATCCTGCATTCATAAGAAAAGAAATGAATCTCTTGAATTCACATGTAGCCGGAAAAAAAAAAGAATGTCCATCGTGAATGTTCAAAGCTTCAAGACAAAGATGGTATAGTTCATCTCTTCATAGAGCTGGGAACATGGAAAGGAATTCAAGAGGAGTCAAAAGGAGAGAAAAAGATACTTACAGTAGGGAACAATCTTCCACCTCTGGTTTTTCCCTTTCAGCCACTCCCAGAGCACAACATAGGTGCCGTCATGAACTCCTCCATGGTCCTCGTCTCCGTTGAAAGCATCGAAGTTCAAGCGGATGTTATTAATCATCCTTATGCATCGGAAACCTTCACCTGTGTCCTTGCTCTCCGTCCACAGGACTGACTCATCAAGATGGTCGGGATTGTATGGAACCAGTCGAACCTAGAGCAAGTTTTTTAAACAAAAAAGAAAATGGAATAAGTGGTAAAAAGCGAATTCAAATGAGAGAAATGTAGGGATTGAGTAAAAGGTTGGAATACCAGCCACAATTTCACCTGTAAAGTAATTTAGCAAAAAAAATAAAGAAAAAGAAACCCACCTTTGAAGTATTAAGAGACATAAAAGACAAAAAGATTGGCATTTAAAAAATGGCCAAAAGATTAAAATAATTAATAATCTTGTGTTCTACTCTCTTTGTCTAGATTCTTTAAGAGTACAGGGGAACATTAGCAAGTTGCTCCAAGCTTGCATGAGCTTAAACTTGGTAACTAAGAAGCGATTTCTTCTTATCAGTCAACTGGTAGGAGACTGCCTAACCCCCCTTCATGATTTAGGGATTCTTCATAAAAAAAAAAAAAGCCTTTTAGGTTTTTTGGCATGCCCCTCTCTTGCCAAATTGCCTTGGTCATGTCTTTAGCATCAATCTTAGAAAGGTGACATCCTATCTTTATTACCAAGCTTAGAGGGTTGGTGTCATTTTAAGATAGCTGATAGATACCCATATCACCCAAAAACTTAAGTTGTTTAGGCTATGGGCCTACAATGTACATCAAGCTACCCCCCCCCCCCCTCAAGTACCCGCGCCTGGAGAATTAATTTAGAGGGGGTAATATTGGAATAAACAAATGGAGGTAACACGATTTGAACCCAAGACCTCCCAGAAATAGAGCTTTGATACCATGTTAGATAACCATCTCACCTTGGATGGATGGAGAGAGAGAGAGAGAGAGAGAGAGAGAGAGAGAGAGAGAGAGAGAGAGAGATGTTGAGTTTTGGCTCAATTTCTGAGAAACAGGAAAACTTATTGTCCATGTGCACAGACATAATATACCGATGTGAGGGGCTTTAGCCAATGCTCAGTATCTCGGCCATCGCACCAAGAGCTTGTCAAAACGTTGGCATTATGTTGCGTGTTTTTCCCATCCTATGTTCAAATAACATTTTCCTTTTATTTCAGACGTGGCCAATTATATGGCTGTTATAAGGTTTTGTATGCACAAGATACACACACATGCACGGTGTTTTGGTTCCAACTCTTTCGCTTTTTTTTGGTTTTCAGCTGTTTTTTTTTTTTGCCATCACCCTTAAAATTTTCTCATAATTAAGTACTTGTTGTGTGATTCTAGACATGATGATGTTTGCTTGAACAAACAAGTCCAATATATGCATAGATCATTTTCGTAACAAATGGAGATGAGCGATGATATACATACACGCAGTGTATGCATAGTGCTGCATCCTTGCCCCGGGCACCGTGAAATGGGCACAATGCACAAACGCTGATGCAACACACTGATGTCAACATGGTGTTATCGAACATGCATCACCCTCCTCCCACGGTGCTCGCCGGATAGAACACTATGCATACACGACGTGCATGCACAGCATTCCTCATGGACATAGTGAAATGCAAATTCTGTTTGAACTGATGATTTATTTGCACTATATTTAGTTGTAAATGATTATTTTTCTTGGTTTTTATGGTGTATTGATGGAACGTTGAGGGATTTGTGGTCGCTATACAATTAAATTAAGTTACCGCATACTTCTTTTCGTGGTGAGCTGATGGTCGTAAATTGAACAAAAGGTTCGATCATATCGATCATAAGGTTCCTTGTATTTTGCAAACAGGTACGCTACTTACATTGGCCCTTGGAATTTGAAATTCTTTTTTTGGTTGAAATTGCCTTGCACTATGGTTTTCATATCGTAACCACCCAACTATTCACAATAAATTTAATCTTGAAGTTCGATACATTTACAAAACCTGTATGTTTCATTTTGCCCCAATTTTCTATTTTAACATGTTAAATTCCTAGAAAAACTATTTTTTCGTCATGAATAAGAAAGAGTTTTGCCCTAGTCAGCTATTTCTTAGGCTCTATTTAAACACGGGTGTGGTCCAATCATCCAAACCAGTAACTCTTATCCCAATTGTTCTTTTAAGCACCAACCCTTTTTCCGTTAACAACATTCATCCTTCTGTCCATTGCTTGATTGGGAAATGAATTGCTATCTTCTTTACTCTTTTATGCTTCCACAACAACATTTGCAAGGGAAAACGCTAAAATGAGCTTTCCACGATGGTGAATCCAGGAAGAACCAATCCCACATTGTGATGGCGGTAGTGGTTGGTGAGTGTTAGGAGATGACGGCTAGGGTTTGGAGAGGAATAGAATGCATTCCATTGAGGGACTCAAGCCCAATATATGTACATGTATATCTATACAATCCGACCCGACTGTACAGTAAACCCGACCCATCTATATGTACATTAACACTCCCCCTCAAACTCACGGTGGATCATGAACCGAGAGTTTGCCTAGAAAATGTCGGAAGCGAGCAATCGTCAGGGGCTTCGTCAGAAAATCAGCAGTCTGCTCCGATGAGGAAATGAAAGGCAGGGAGATGGTATGGTCGATAAACGCCTGGCGAACATAATGACAATCAACTTCAATATGCTTTGTTCGCTCATGGAAGACCGGGTTGCTAGCAATCTGAATAGCACTCCGGTTGTCACAGAAGAGAGGGGTGGGCCCGGATATCACCACTCCCAAGTCGAGCAGAAGGCGGCGAAGCCAGACAATCTCGGCGGTGGTGGAAGCCATAGCCCTGTATTCGGCTTCGGTGCTGGAGCGAGCAATAGACTCCTGCTTCTTGCTGCGCCACGAAATCAGTGAATCACCCAGAAACACACAGTATCCTGTAGTCGATCGACGAGTGGCGGCATCTCCTGCCCAATCTGCATCGGAGTAGGCACGTAGCACCAACGGAGAGGTGGAGGGAAACAGTAGTGAACGGGTGATGGTGCCCCGGAGGTAGCGGATAATCCGAAGAACAGCTGCATAGTGTACTGACCGTGTAGCCTGAACAAACTGACTTACAATGCCAACAGCATGGGCAATGTCTGGCCGGGTCATGGTGAGATAGACGAGCATCCCAACTAGCCTCTGGTAGCGGGAGACATCCTGGAGCGGCTCACCGTCTGTAGCAAGAAGCTTCAAATTGAGCTCCATGGGTGTATCAGCAGTGCGTGTGTCAGTAAGGGCAGCATCAGCAATGATGTCGGAGATGTACTTCTGCTGGGAGACCAACAGACCACGAGCTGACCGGGCAATCTCAAGGCCCAAAAAGTAGCGAAGAGATCCCAGATCTTTCATCTCAAACTGACTCTGGAGGTGCCGTTGGAGAGAGGCGATGGTGGCACTGTCATCCCCAGTGATAATCATATCATCCACATAGAGGAGAAGAACTGCAATGCCCTGACTGGAGGAGCGAGTGAACAAGGCATAGTCGGAGTGACGCTCAACAAACCCGGCGGCTAGAACTGCACTGCGAAATCACTCAAACCAGGCACGAGGGGCCTGCTTGAGCCCATAGATGGCTCGACGCAACCGACACACGTGCCCTGGAGGAACTGAAGTGCCCGGAGGAGGAGCCATGTAGACTTCCTCGGAGAGATCACCGTGGAGAAACGCATTGGTGACATCCATCTGATGGAGAGGCCACCCTCGAGCAGCTGCCACAGTTAAGAGGGTGCGCACAGTAGTCATCCGAGCAACTGGAGCAAACGTCTCCTCGTAGTCAATCCCATACTCCTGGGAGAAGCCGCGAGCAACGAGGCGAGCCTTGTGCCGTTCAATGGATCCGTCAGGTCGAGTCTTGACCTTGAATATCCACTTGCAGCTAACAGGCACCACCCCGGAGGGACAAGGCACCAACTCCCAGGTCTGGGTCCGTTGAAAAGCCTCAAGCTCAACTGACATGGCCTGCCGCCACTCTGGATGTAACGCTGCCTCACGGTACGATTGAGGCTCCCGATGGGTGTGTATAGCAGTAAGAAAGGCCTGAAAGGATGGTGAATAGGAGACACTGGCAGAGTAGCCAGAAGAGCCAGGAGAGTCAGAGGGAAAAACAGAGTAGCCAAACCTGTCAGGAGAGTAGTCATATATGGCAGGAGGGTGATGTTCGCGCGCTGGGTAGCGCCGAACAGGAGCAGGATCCACGACTGGGGAGGAGGGGGCAGCAGCATCAGGCGAGGGAGTGCCAGTGTGAACCGACTCTGGAGGAGGAGCTGCAGACCGACGAACATAGACACGAGTAACAGGTGGTGGTGGAGGTGGCGAGGCAGACGGAGGAGGTGGTGGTGGGGGTGGTGGTGGTGGTGGTGGTGGTGGAGGTGGCGGGGAAGATGGAGGTGGAGTAGGCGTGGATGGAGCAAGAGAAAACGGGGGTAGAACAGGGATGTGGAGATGTGAGGAAGGCGAGGAGGGTGACGCAGGGGGCAAGGAAATATCCCGAGACTCAGGTGAAAAGTACGGGACATCCTCAACAAAGGAAACGTGACGGGAGACACGGATCCGGCGAGCCAAGGGATCGTAGCACCGATACCCCTTGTGCTCCCGACTGAGCCCCAAGTGAACACACCTAACAGACCTTGCAGAGAGTTTGGTGCGCTCATGGGGAGGAAGAAGAACGAAGCACGTGCAGCCAAACGTGCGAAGAAGAGAGTAGTCAGGTGGGCTGGAGTGAGGGTGCTCATGAGGGGTGGCACCGGACAGAGCAGACGACGGAGTGATATTGATGAGGTGGACCGCCGTCATGACAGCTTCAGCCCCAGTAGGAGTGAGGAACAGACGCAGAAAGAAGCAAGGCTCGTGCAGTCTCAAGGACATGACGATGCTTGCGTTCGGCAACGCCGTTCTGCTCATGGGTGTGGGGACATGACTGCTGGTGAAGAGTGTCATGAGACTGAAGAATCTCACGCATCTCAGAGGAGAGATACTCCTTGGCACAATCAGACCGAAAGGTCTTGATGCGCCGACCAAACTGAGTGTGTATCATGGTGGTGAATCTCCTAAAAATATGAGGTACTTCAGAGCGATGACGCATAAGATAAACCCAGGTGCACCTAGAATAGTCATCGATAAAGCACACATAATACATATAACCCGATAAAGATGCAACAGGAGCAGGACCCCAAATGTCGGAATGGACTAAATCAAATAAAGCATCAGACTGGGAAGCACTAGCAGAGAAGGGAAGAGCTAGATACTTTGCCAGTCTACAACCCGTATAAACAGAGAGGGGAGAGAAAGACGCTCGACCCAAAGCGCCCGAACGGAATACGTTTTTGAGTCGATCACTCGATATATGACCTAACCTTCTGTGCCACAGGTCGGCATCAGAGGTGACAGACATGACAGACGCAACAGGAACTGAAGACACATGGAGATGGTCCAACTGGTAAAGCCCTCCTGCCCTACGGCCCAGCCCAATCCTCTGACCCGTCCGCGAATCCTGCACAACACAGACAGAAGGGGTGAAGGTGACAGTCAGACCAGAGTCGCAAAGAGAACTGATAGATATCAGATTAATATTAAGACGGGGGGCATGATGGACATGGGGTAAGGTCAGGCGACCATAAGGGTCAGAGGTGGTAGTGATGGAGCCACATTGCGGAATAGGGACGAGAGTCCCATCCGCAGTGCGAACCTCCTGGTGGGTGGTAGTGGGAGAACAGTCCGTGAGGACAGTGGAGTCAAAGGTAAGGTGACAGGAGGCACCCGAATCGAAGATCCATGGAGCAGTAGTACCAGAGGTGGCAGACAAGCCGTGCGCAGTTGCGAAGCCGGTGGAGGCTAGGTGGCGAAGAAGGAGCTCCTCGAGGCGCTGAAGACGGTCCGGCTCAGGCGGAGAAGGTGCTGTGGTAGCAGTGGGGAGCGTCGAGGCCTCTACAGTAGCCGATGTACCACCAAAGTGGCGGAAGGAAGACGAACCACGTCCACGGTCCCGTCCACCTCGACCGCCGCGTCGATCGTCGCGAGAGGTCGAAGCCCAGCGGGGGGCTCTCTCATCCGGACCCCAGCGGGGGTTGCGTGGAGGACGTGTAGGGCATTCACGCTTCATGTGACCGGGCTTCTTGCAGTAGTGACAGAAGACAACCTCATCGGAGAACCCGGCTGCCAGGACAGAGTCGGAGCTAGGAGCAAGTGGAGGAGGACGAGCGCCCTGAGTCTGAAGGCGGGTCTCCTCGTCGACCAAGGCGAGTAGAGCATCCTCGAGCCGAGGGAGTGGCTCACGGTGCAGGAGCTGGGTAGCTATGAGAGCAAAGTCCGGTCGAAGCGCTGCTAGGAACTGGTGCAAGTGGCCCTCGTCGAGGTAGCGCTGGAAATCCCGGGAGCGGGGGCAGGCACACCGCTCCGAGATCAGTGAGTCCAGTTCATGCCAGTAGGCACTCATCTGACTGAAGAAGTCCTGAATGGTGCGCTCCTCCTGGCGGGCAGACTGCGAGTCACAGATGAGCTGATGCCGGCGTGCGCCTCCGCGCGGGAGAAAACGGTCCCGGAGATACTCCCACATCACGCGCGCTGTCGGAAGGCGGCCGATGGGAGCAAGGAGCGGACGAGCAACAGAGTCCAGAAGGTACGTCCGGATGGCCTGATCGTGGCGGCGCCACGTAAGAGCAGCAACGGTGATGGCCGTGGTAGCAGTCGCAGCAGAAGACGCAGCACTGCTGGTGACAGAGGAGGAGCCGGAGTAGTCAGTGGGAGGAGGATCCTCGCCGGTGATGTGACCCCACAGATCACGACTAGAGAGCGCGGCCTCGACGGTGAGGGACTAGTCAGGCCAGTTGTTGGCCGAGGACAAGTGAAAGACGACCGCCTTCAGCGGTGGAGAGATCGCAACGACGGACGGTACGGCTAGAGAAGCCATGGAGGAGGCTCAATAGATGGGGGGAATCGGGAAGGGGTGGGAGGGCCGGTCTGGTGAAAGAGGGAGGGTCGGGGGTTGGCGGGGGCTGTAGGGGGGGTCGGGAGGGGGGCGGGGGGGGGGGGGGGCTGTAGGGTGTCGGGGGGGGGGGGGGGGCTGTAGAGGGGAGGAGGAGGGTGGTCGGGGGCTGTAGGTGGGCGGAGGAGGGGGGTCGGGGGTTGGCGGGGGCTGTAGGGGGGGTCGGGAGGGGGGCGGGGGGGGGGGGGGGGGGGGGGCTGTAGGGTGTCGGGGGGGGCTGTAGGTGGGGAGCAGTCGGCCGGCGGGAAGGAGGGGCCGGTGGAGGAGGGAGACCGGTGGAGGGTGCAGCCGGAGAAGGAGGAAGGGGGGGTTTCGGGTGGTTGTCGAGCGGCGAAAAGGAGATGCAGCCGGAGGAGGTGCAGCCGGAGGAGGAGGGAGGCCGGAGGAGGTGCAGCCGGAGGAGGAGGACTGTCGTCGTCGGGAGAACCCTAGAGCTCTGATACCATGTTAGGAGATGACGGCTAGGGTTTGGAGAGGAATAGAATGCATTCCATTGAGGGACTCAAGCTCAATATATGTACATGTATATCTATACAATCCGACCCGACTGTACAGTAAACCCGACCCATCTATATGTACATTAACAGTGAGAAACAACTTTGGTATCGCTAACGAGCAGCAATAGCTGTGGTGGAGGCAGTTGTGGTGACAATTGCGACAAAGGTGGTAGTAGTGGGTGGCAAGTGATGATGACAGTGGTGGTGGTGGTGGTTTTTTTTCTCCTTTGCATCAAAATAAAACAACATAACTTGAATTTTCAGGTTCCAGAGATATTTTCTTTTGATTTCCAAATTTTACTATTTGGCATAGGTGAGTTAATAGAGTCGTTAGGTTAATGCAAATGGGTGGTGGCTGCCGTGGATGTGTATGGAGGCGGAGTTGGACTCGATCAGCGGCAACTGCATGAGGCCTCCAATTGGGTCAAGGTTAACTATGTTTCACCATGCATCACATGGGTATGTTGACGTGTGATGTGGATGCAAGGGGAGCTAGATCACACGTCCACCATGGGCGCCACGAATGGACGTGTGGTCTACAGAGGAGTTATCGACGGCATTGAGATGATGCCACACAATGGTGGGATACATAGGATTGCATGTGTGTCGACGGTAGGACCACAATCAGAGGACGAGAGGAGCACCCTATTAAGCACAATCAATAGTTGCATTCATCGTGGCTCTTCATGCCATGTGGTGCGCATCGTGTGTGTGTGTGTGTGTGTGTGTGTGTGTGTGTGTGTGTGGTGGGGGGGGGGGGGGGTTGAAGAAAATTTATCTCGATCATGGGGAGATGAATCTATTATGAGCGATGATGTGGCCCACACACCCTATCGATAACAATCGCCCAAATATCACAGGAGTCATGGATCTTACTTGATCCATGAATATTGAGCTGACGTCGAGGGAGTTTCATGGTGAATGGGCGCTTTATATATACCACTGTGTTGCCCCCATCATACTCTTCGACTATGAAACCCTCTCCAAGACGTTAGCTCAATTTTCGTGCATCAAATGTGATCCATGGCTCATGTGCTATTTGGGTGATTGTTATCCATAGGATATGTGGGTCACAACAACGCTTATAGAGCAATTGGAGGTATAGAAGTTAAAACTCACTGGATGAGATGCTCCAATGGAGTGCTTTATAGCCTCCCCGGTAACCCTGTTGACAAGGGCAAAGCTTGGTAGACGCTCTTCATCCTTTATCCTCGTGCTGTACTTCATGTCTTTGATCCAGTGCTACAACCCAAAGAACGAGTAGGAAGCTGGTAATTTTTCAATCGACAGAACAGCATTCGAAATCTAAAATAAGAAATAAGCCCTAAGGAGGAATAAATTAAATTCCAAAACAGCACAGAAATGAAGGAGAAGACCAAAAATTCACAAGGAAAACCAATATAATACTAAAAAAAGGGGAAGAAGATGAAAGAACACATAATCCAACAAGAAAAGATAGAACCCAGCTAAATAAAAAATCAGAGAACTAAAATCGAAATGAAAGAAACAAAAGACCCAGATAAAAAAATCCAATTCTGACCACCCAGATATAATAATTTTTAAAATGAAAACATAAAAGGTTTATTTCGAAAGAGGACTATCAGTATGTAATAAAATCATAATCATCACATGAAAAAAAAAAACCAGGTGAATAATCCAACTTTGAGCCATATATAATGATCTCCACATCACAAAAAAAAAAAAGACAGAGGGAGAATGAATGCAGAAGGGCTCTTGGATCCCTGCCTGGTATTCATCATAATGGTTGGCCGGCGCGAGAATGACGTTGCCGTCGCGGACAGAGAGGGAGTAATTCTCCTCCGCCTTGGTAAAGATCCTCACGGTGGGCTGCCGAGTCAGAGCTCCGCCCTCCGTTCCCGGGGGATTCACATGTTGGGCCGAAGGAGGGTAGGCCTCCCAAGGCACGACCTTCCACCTCTGGTTCTTCCCTTTCAGCCACTCCCAAAGCACGACATTGGTCCCATCGTGCACCCCTCCGTGTTCCTCGTCGCCGTGGAGCGCATCGAAGTTCAAGCGAATGTTGTTCACCATCCGGATGCATCGGAAGCCCTCGCCCGTGTCCTTGCTCTCCGTCCACAGCACCGACTCATCGAGATAGTCCGGATTGTAGGGAACCAGCCGAACCTGTAAATGTTCCAAAAGAATAGAAGCTGAGAGGACAGAAGAATAAGCAGAGAGAGAGAGAGAGAGAGAGAGAGAGAGAGAGAGAGAGAGAGAGAGAGAGAGAGAGAGAGAGAGAGAGAGAGAGAGAGAGAGAGCATCTAACTGGAACTTCACGAACATCTAATGCAACATATGACCAGAAAAGGGGGTTTATACTTACGGGATGGCTTGATCCAACAGAGTGTTTGATAGCCTGGCCGGTTGCCTTGTTGACAAGGGCAAAGCTTGGGAATCCCTCTTCATCCTTCACCCTCGTGCTGAACCTCATGTCCTTGATCCAGTGCTGCACTCCGAGAAAATAAACATTCGGGAAAGATTAACGAGGGCCAAATCAAGGAGAAAAAATTTGAAATGAAGAGAGGTAAACCCAAACTTGCACAGAAATCTGAACAGAAAACCCAAAAAAACCACGCAAGGAGAGAATAACATCACACAACAACGGGACCCAAAATCTGAAACGAAGAGAGGTACACCCAAATCGTGCCAAGATGAGAAAACCCATCATCAAGACGAAGAAATTCGTAAACCCAGATGGGAAAAAGAAAAAAAAAAACGATTTTGAGACAGGTACGGTACCTGAGAAACGATGGGAGAACAAAAAAAAAAGGTGGGGACATTCGAATCCTTGCCTGGAACTCGTCCCGACGGTTGGCCGGAGCGAGGACGACGCCGCCGTCGCGGGCGGCGAGGCAGTAGCTCTCATTTGCCTTGGTGAAGATCCTCACGGTGGGCTGCTGCTGCTGCTGGTGGTGGTGGTGGCCGCCGTGATCCATGATCTCTGTTCGCCGCGTTTGGGGTCTCTGTGTGGGCTCGGAAATGGGCGCTGCTTCCCTCGCTCTGTGCTGGTTTTAAAGGAGGAGGAGGAAAGCATGCCGCAGGCGTGAATCGGTGACAGGTGAGTGGGTCACAGTGCCATTACCTCTGTCGCCTAGGCTACATCGAAAGGATCCCAGGTTGACCATACGACCGCATCGTATCCTGTGGCCCACACCACTAACCTAGCCGTTGGAGCAGTAAACCCTAGTTTAAAAAAAATAATGAGCCAACTTTAGGTTGCCAACTTGACGTGGCACTAGATCACGTCGGTTTTAATTTGGTCGGGTTTGGACACCGGTCTTATCTAGTCCGAGGAGGGACCCGAGTACAGCGACATACTTGCATCCAAGTCTAACCCTAGGGACAGGCGCTAAGCAGGCAAGGAGCTGCCTAGGGCCCCCAATTTTAAAACATCTTGTAAGACTGAAAGATAATTTTGTTGAATACGCGGATGTGTTACTAATAAAGATTATGCATAACTTGAGTTATTAAAGTTTGAGTACAGAAATCAATATAAATCTACTTTAGTATGCTTCGTTCTCAATCAAATGGTTTTGATTTTTTTTTTTTTGGAGGGTTAATATGTGAGAGGTCCTTGACAACAGATCCATCCTGTGGACAGGATCTACTGGAGTTTCCTTTAGCCTAAGGTCCTTGTCTTTTTTTAATAAACTTAAAATTATCCTTTTCCTGCTCTCTTCTCCTATATCTCTCTCAACGCGACCACCGCTGATGAGGAGGGAGGACGTGAGGCTCCGACTAATGCATCGCACCCCACTCCGATGGCATCCACCGCTGATCATGCATAGCGCCCGACCCCCGATGGCAGCCACCGCCAATGAGGAAAGAGGAGGTGGGGCTCAGGCGACTGTATTGCACCCCATCGTGACAGCAGCCACGGTTGACCATACATCGTATCCCACTCAAATGGCAACCACCGTCGACCATGCATTGCACCCCAGCCCGACGGTAGCCACCGCCGGTAATGAGGGAGGTGGGGTTGGGCGGCGGTGAGCGAGCAGATCAGGCAAGGTTCGATGTTCACTGGTTCGGTGGCATTAGAAAGAAAATTTAAAACACAGTAATGATATTTTCATCCACAGGTTTTACAGTCCTTTAGCTTAATCGGTCTCCTTGACAAGGACGTTCAACTAAGTCCCTCTTTTTTTTTTTTGCAAATTGGGCAATCCGAACAATCCAAACGGACAAGCACGGATTGGACTTCCATGGGTTCCACGAACAAAAACGGTTAAGATATGTGTCAGTCGGGTTGAGCATGGGCATACCCTTCAACCCGCCCAACCAGCCCAAGTCCCACCCCTAATTTAAGGAACATTGCGTTATTTGTTTATTTAAGCGTTCGAGGACAAACTATAATTAATATTTTAAAACTTTTAAAAAAAATCGGAGAAAGCACCATGTTGTAATCACTATTACAAGAGGAATGCTATTCAGCCTGAACACCGGCTCGATTGACATGGCAGCGTGCAACTGGTGCTGCTAAAGATTTTAAAATCGCTAGTGGGTTTCAGCCACCAGTTACACATTGCCACGTCAATCGGGCCGGCAAAATCGGGACAAACCTTCGGGCTGAATAGCATTTCTCCTATTACAATGCTTCCACCTGGTGTGGATGCTGTCTCACCTGGGTAGCATCTTGTATCGTAAATTAATAATTATATATTTATATGGCATCCGAGGTAAGCCGGTAAATGCACACGCTTCCTCTTCGAAAGAAGGTAAGTTCAGATCTCCTCCGGTCGGTTGGACCCGGGTTAGCCCAAGTTGGTAGGACGAGCCGGGTTGTGCAGGTTCGGATATACTTATTTTTAATAAGTGTTCAAAATTTTGACATTTGAAAATAAAAAACTAAAATGAATTTATATTTGCTAACACTACCATACAACTTTTATTGTATTTTCAACTATGGAATATACTAGATCATCAAATAATATATTTATTTGATAAATATATATATAAAGCTCTTAACTTAGTCTCCCCGAACCACGATATCACCGTTATTCCTGTCTGAATGGACGGTTCTGGTTGTTGAGATCTACAAGTTACCAAGAGAACCACAGGGGTCTCCCATCATAAGGGCCGGGTGATTGAACGGGTGGGGACAGGTGTCGTTGGTCGGACCCCGAACCACAATGATTCTGTGGTTCAGGGCGACTAGTTTAAGTTGTTCGAAAAAAAATAAAATGGAACTAGGTGAAAAAGATGGTTGTAATTGCGACCCCTCAATATATGAGTACTCGGGATGGCTATGATTGTTACCTATGTATCACAAACTAACAGACATATATAGTACTCGGGTTCGGATTGGGTCGGTTAGCCCAACCCCTCAATCTAAGACTGACCTGAATTCAACTCTGGTTGTATTTTTTCAACCCTAACCCAACCCAATTTTCAAATACATCAACCCAAGCCCACCCAAAACTCATGTTGGGCTCGGGTTGGGTTGGGTCCAACCCGTCCAAGTTGCCGCCCTACTAGTGTGTTCAAATATCATATTCCTTTATATCAACACAGTCCGGACTTAGAATCGGTTTCACTTACAGATTGTTTGGTTTTGTGCAGTTGGTGCTACTCTTTTTTTTTTATTACATCACATGGGATCACAACCTGCTGATCCTATACCATACCATGAGGAGGATAATGAAGCTAGCGTAGGATAATCGATCAAATATCCTACTAAGTCCTCCATCAGAAGGGCACTTAAGACTGGCGGAAAAGCAGCCTCCCAAAAACCTTCCATAGCCTCCCTTATAGCCCGCTGAGCCAACCAGTGAGCCGCGCTATTAGCTGTCCTAGGAATCCACCTGATCGAGACCGTCGGCACTCGCTGCCACACTCTCTGACAATCAAGCAAGATGGGACAAAGGGTTTCGGACACCCCCTTACCAACCACCAGAGCATCTCGGGCCTGCTCGGCATATGTCCTTTCCTTCTTTTTTTTTTTTTCCTTCATGTAATCATTTTAGGATCTGTTTGGTTGGAGGGATTTGGAACCGACGTGTTCCAACTCACGCGTGAGGTACAAACGGAATGAGTTGGAACTCCACCTGAAAACCGTGGGGTACAAACTCACGCATTTTCTATACAATCGAAACCCACAGAAGTGTTGAAACTCATCTGGTCGGGAGCCTCTGCACGGAACCAAACAGCCACTGTAGTGGAACACGTGTGAGTTGGAACACGCCGGTTCCAACTCCGTCCAACCAAACAGACCCTTACAAGGACACCACGGGGTGCCACTTTGGACCCTTACAAGGACACCACGGGGTGCCACTCCTCGGAAAGTATTCCATTTTAGTATACGATAACTAGTAAGAAACCCGGCCAATACCCTGTTGGCCACCTTCCACCACTCGCCTCCGGTCTGCATCCTCGCCGACCACCAGCCACTACTGCCCGCCACCGAGGTGGCGGTGGCGAGTGGTGACTGACAGGGTGGCGATGGGCGATCGACCTGTGATCGACAGGGGTGGTGGCCGACAACGACGGTGCATGGCGGTCGGTGGGGCAACATATATGGAGGTGGTGGGCGGCGATCAGTGGTGGCATCCCCCTAGGGCACATAGATTGTAGCCAATAAAAATGGGATCGCCATGTGTCGCTCCCCAATCCGTCGAATCCATCATAGGATGCTCTCTCGATCGTGTCGTTGCAGACGTTTACTAGTAAATCAAAAGTTTTACTTGGTTTTTCCAGAGTAAAACTTTTTGGCTACTAGTTAACCACCATTTACTTTACAACTTTTGGGATCCAAATAGCCGCAAAGTAAACTTTTACTCGATTTAGTTTACTAGTTGACCTGTTGACCGAATGGCCCTAAGGCTAGGAAGCCATGAGTTCAAAACCCCACCTCCAACTCTTGTTTTGATAAATGATTCTAACTAGAATACTTCATTCTCTTACTTCCCTCTTTACTTCGCATCAAGTTTAGTCACACATTGGATGGGGGAAACCAAGAGGTGTGTGTATATAATAAGAGCACCTCTCTCTTGGCCTTGTAGCAATACAAGGGATAAGGAATGCACCGCACCACACACCCTCATGCCGCACTTGACTTGGGCCTGGGCTTGGACCATGCGTACATGGGTGTCCACATTTGCAGACACTAATGCAGCTCCGACAGGTGGACTATATAAACCGAGGTAGACCTCACTCACTAAGAAAATTATCTCAACAACTCTCTCTCTCTCTCTCTCTCTCTCTCTCTCTCTCTCTCTCTATATATATATATATATATATATATATATATATATATATATATATATATATATATATATATATATATATATATATATATATATATATGTTTTTTACTACTCTCAATTCTCAGTTCTTTTGTTCTATCGTTGGGTTCCTGAAAGCTTAGTTAGGGTTCGCCAAGGTCTTCTCGGAGCCATGCCGACGAGAAGAAGGGTGCACCTAAGGGGGCATTTGGTTCTTAGGATAGCGCCTAACACGCTTCGACCTCAGATGTCTCATCTGAACTCTCTTTGTTATATAACTTATAGAAGTTATAACTCATGCATGCTAATTATATTTTAATCATGATTAGAAACTATATAGATTTTTTTTTTTGAGAACCCCTCCTGAGGGAGGGAGGGTTTGGCGGACCCCAACCAGAATCAATTAAAACTCAAGTCAAAATATTGTTACAAAACAAAGAGGCCTCCTCCCTTAGCTTGTCACGCCAAGGAATAATCCAAGTCCTAAAAAGAGAAGTAACTGACTGTCGTAGTTTCTCCTGCCCGGCCGAAGTAGCATTGAAGATCCGATTATTCCGCTCAAGCCAGATTACCCACACGATCGCCATGACCAACAAATCCCAACGTTTTCGGATCCCCAGTGGGACTCTCCTCCTCCTCCAAGAGCTCCAAAGACCTCGCAAAGACCGCGGGTGCGAGAGTATACCGGCCTTGCCTTCGAAATGGTCCCACAGCTGCCGAGCAAAGGGGCACCCAAGCAACAGATGCGATGAAGTTTCCTCCTCCACGTTGCAGAAAGTACAGAGAGCGTCCGAAACTTGGGGATGATGCCGCCGCAACAAATTTGCCTTAGTAAGGATCTTATTCCTCGAGGCCATCAGGGAGAAAATCTGAACCTTCGAAGGCGCCTTCGTCCTCCAAATGGCCTTCGACGGTCTGTGGCGTTGAACTCGAGGGAGGAGATGCTCGTAAAAAGATCTCACAAAGAAAAGGCCGAAGGAGGAGCATTTCCACCGCACAGCATCCCGCTCGGCTCTGAAGGAGGCCGCCTGCAAAATTTCATATAGATCCTGCAGCTCCCGCCGACTATCCCGATCTAATGGAGCCCGAAGCTTAATATTCCATCCGATCGAGCCCAGCCTCCGACTGGCCTGGGATCGGACCGAAGCTCCCTTGTTACGGGCCAAAGAGAAAAGAGACGGGAAGAGATGCTCCAAAGGCCTATCTCCGAGCCAAGTGTCACGCCAGAATCTGATGTCCCTCCCATCGCCTAAGGAAAGAGAGGTCGCATCCCTGTAGAGGTCCTTGACCTTTAGGACTCCTCTCCAAAAATGGGAAATTTTACCAGAGACTCTACTCCGTGCGTGCAGAGGGGAGAATCTTCTAAAATAGCGAGCCAGAATAACCTCCCACCAGGAGCCATCCGAACCTTGCTGCAAACGCCACCACCATTTCCCCAGCATCGAGATGTTAAACCGGCGTAGGTCTAGAACTCCCAACCCTCCCAACTTCTTTGAGAGACAGACCTGGTCCCAACGCATCAGATTGTACCCCCCTGTAGATGAACCCACACCATGCCACAGGAATGAGCGTCGGATTTTGTCTATCCTAACAATCACCCAGGATGGCAGAAAATAGAAAGAAAGGTAGTAGGACGGGATCAAAGAGAGAACCGAGTTCACCAGAACTAGTCTACCACCAGAAGACAAAAATCTACCCTTCCAACCCTCCAATCTCCTTTCGATTTTTTGGAATCAGCTGCTCCCAGTCCTCCCGCCTGAGTGCCTTATCACTGTTAGGTAGACCCAAATACTTCATCGGCAAGGTGCCTTCTCTACAGTTCAGAAGCCTGGCCAAATCGCTGTCAGCTTCCCCTGAGCCGATGTAATACAGGCTGCTCTTGTGGAAGTTAATCTTCAACCCTGAAGTCAATTCCAGCCCGTAAAGGAGGATCTTCAACGAAATCATCTGGAAGGGACACGCCTTGGCGAAGAGTAACGAATCATCCGCATAATGCAAATTTGAAGTCGTCCAACCATGCTCGCCCACTCCCTCCACCAAACCTTTTGAGTTCGCCTTGCGGACCGCAGCATCGAAAGCATCGACCACTAAGATAAATAGATATGGGGATAGGGGGCACCCTTGCTTCAGGCCTTTATAAACCTTGAAATCCCGGCCCTGCTCCCCGTTGATAAGACATGAGAGTTTTGAGGAGACCAAGATCTCTCTGATCCAGGCCACCCACTTAGGAAAAAAACCCTTGGCTGCCAGAAGCTCAAGAAGGAAGTCCCACCGAATCTGATCGAAGGCCCGCTCGAAGTCGATCATCAGTAGTACCCCTTCTTCTCCAGAATCCCGCAGGTGGAAGGTAGTCTCGTGGGCTGCCGCTACACTATCAAGGATCAGGCGCCCCTTAATGAAGGCCGTCTGGGAGGGGTAGACCAGTAGTGAGATATTGTCGGCTAGCCGATTGGCTAGTATCTTCGCAACGATCTTGTAGAGACAGTTCGACAGAGAGATCGGTCTGAAATCTCGAATGGTCTCTGCAGCAGATTTCTTAGGAAGAAGGATAACCCAAGAGTGGTTAAGGTAATGAAGACGCACCTTGCCCGAGAAGAAATTACTCAAGAAACGACAGAGATCACACTTCAAAATATCCCAATACTTCTGGTAGAACGTCATAGGGAACCCATCCGGCCCCGGAGCACCATCGCCTTTGGACTAGAAGACCGCTCTGCGGAAATCCTCTTCAGTAAACTCCGAGTCAAAACTCGCGTCCTCCGGGAGTCTCCGGAAGTCCACGCCAGACCAGTCAAAAGAAACTCCAGTCGGTACGCCATCCTCACGGAACGAGCTCTTGAAGAAGGAGGTAGCCGCTTCGAGGATATCAGAAGTCGATGTCAGTGAATTCTCCTCGTGCCACAGAGTAGTTAGGAAATTTCTCCTCCTCCTAGCGTTAGCCACTCTGTGAAAATAAGAGGTATTGGCATCTCCCTGCTTGAGCCACTGTTCCTTCGAACGCTGCCGCCACATCACTTCCTCTCTCCGCAGAAGGATGATGAGGCTCTCATTCAGCTCTTTCAATCTCTCATTCTCCCGAGTCGAGAGATTGGAGGATTCTCCCTTCACTTCAAGAGCCTGAATCTCCGACAAAACAGAAGCTTTATGCCGCAGAACATTGCCAAAATGCTCCCTGCTCCAGCATATAAGCTTTCTCTTAATAAATCTGAGCTTGCTCGTCATATTCAGCGCCGAGTTCTCATGACCGCCAGCTTCCGCCCACCACCCGGCCAACATCTCCTTAAGGCCTTCCTCCGAGGACCACATCAGGTCGAATCTAAAAGGGGGGCAGACTGGAGATATGGACTCAGTGGAAAGGAGAATCGGGGCATGGTCGGAAACACAAGAAGCCAGTCCTGTCTGGATCGAGCCCGGAAACTTCGAGTCCCAATCTACCGAGATCAGGAACCGGTCGAGTCTAGCCAGAATTGGATCTTCTCTCTTGTTGCTCCACGTGAAGGTACGCCCAGACAGAGGGAGATCAATAAGCTCATGCTGACGAATGAAAAGAGAAAAGGCTCTCATAGCCGAAACATCACCACCGCTACGCAGCCTCTCGCCCGACCCTCTCGTCACATTGAAGTCTCCAGCGATCACCCAAGGGCCAGTGAAATTCACCCTAAGCAAGGACAACTCCGTCCAGAAATCGTCCCCTCTGTTATGGTCTGTCGGGCCGTAAATGGAAGAAAGCATCCATTCCTCTCCGTCTAATCTGTTCTGAAAAATAAGGGAGAGGGAGAAAACTCCAACGTTCGTGCTCCTCAACAAAAGCAGATCATCATTGTACCCCACCAGAATACCACCTGACGCTCCTGTAGAATCCTTCGCTTCCCACTTCGCAATCTTCCTAGTACTGAGGGAACGGAAAAAATGGCTCATCGGATTCTCCCGTTTGGACTCCTGAATACAGATGATGTCAACATCATGAATGGAGGCAAAAGAACTGGCGGCCCTTCTCTTCTCCGACTTCCCTAACCCTCTGACATTCCAAGACAGAATCTTCATAAACACAAAGAAAACAACCTCCACAGACTCCTCCGGACATTGCCGCAACCACTCCTCAAGAGGACGAGGCTAGTCTAGCCCGCTTCTCCTCCATAGCTCTGAGGGAATCAAGAAAGAAACGAACATCTTCCAGTTCTGGAGTAGTAATAAACCCACATTTCTTCGCAATGTCTAGGATTACATCATCATCCAAAAAAGAAAGGGGGAGGGAAACCGAAGGGTCCGCCTGGTCCAGCTCCAAAAGGCGCATCTTCGACCGGATCAGAGCTTGGGCAAGCGACGGATCCTCCGAGGAACGCTGCAAAATCTGCCTAAAGCTCCTCCTGGCCGATTGAAACTGAGCGACGCCACCGTTTTCCGCGGATGTCTCCCGTCCTACAAAACCCTGTTCGGTCACAGCAGAAATCCCCCGCCCTCCACTCCCCTACTCTGCTACAGCACACCTTCTGACATCAGAGTTAGGATCAAGAGGTTCCCCCGAATGGGAGGAATCCACATTGATAGGGACATGAATAACGTGGGGACCCAAGGTGGGACCCCCCTCCTCCGGACCAACATCAACGCCCTCGTGTTCATCAGCAAAGGGGTTGATGTGGGTATCCATGCAAGCAACATGGGCACCCTCGAAAGAAAAAGGAGGTAAGTCTTCATCCGCGCCCAAACCAAGATTCGAAACACCCAAACCTGCATCTTGGGAGAACTGCTGGAGGGATGGCGTACCTGGGTCGTGACTGCCACCCGCCTCATGATCTGGTGTCGGCGCTGGTGGTGGCCGAAAGCATTGCTGCCGGACCCGCGTAGGCTGCGGACCGACCGCCACTGGTGGCCCGAAGCCAGGCGGGATTACAGGCTCCCCGAAGGGCATCCTGCCGCCGACTCCATGTTCCAGAGGTGGCAGATGTCCAAGGGGCGGCGGAGGGAGCGTGGTGCAGTCACCCAAGACTTGCGATGTGAGACGAACCCGGAACACACCACCGTCATGGGTGAAGTTCAAAGAGGGAGGAATCAGAACGGGCTCGTAGCAGAGAGTCGTTGCTTGGCAGAAACGCCTGTGAGAGGTTGCGGGGAAGACATTGAAGCACTCCCGGACCTCTCCGTAGGGCTCCAGCAGTGTCCGGATCGATCCCTCACCCCAGGCATCAAAAGGAAGGCCGAAAATGGTGACCCGCAATGCTGTCCTCCTTCTCCTTGCAACAGCTCCTCCCACGGACGGAAGGAGACAGAAACCGCACCCAGATCCCGGACTCCACGGCCTGCCTCGATCTCTAGAAACTGACGGAAAGAGAATTCAACTAGGAATTCCCCATTTCCGATCTCTTGCGCCGGCCAGGTCCAGGATCCCTGCCACGCGTGACGGAGGTTTCCGGAGAGCTCCGCCGCTGACACCGATCTCCGAAAGACCCGGCAGATCCCAGATCTGCTAAGCACCTCCATCATCTCCGTTCGCCTGGGGTCGTCGGGAAGATCAAGCGAGGCTCCTGCTCCCGTTGACGACGATCCCGTAGATCCGAAGGATCTGGACATCCTGCACCTGTGGGAGGTATGCCCCACCTTCCCATAGGCGAAGCACACTAGAGGGTTCCGGCAAGAGGCCACCGTATGATCTCGCTCCCCGTACCGATGGCAGCGGCGCTCAGGAACCCTCCGGCGATTAGGAAGAGAAGGCCGGCGAGAGGGGACCCTCGTACTCCTGGCTGGCGGCGGGGCTGGGCGACGGACAACGTCGGCGAAGGAGACTCGAGGACGGGAGGCCAACGAGGAGGGGTGAGAGGAGCCCCCGAGACGGCTATCTTGGGAACGACTCCTCTCCGTCACTCCCGTTGAACCTCCTCCCCCGAGCGACCCAGCCCTTTCCGATGCCCCTCGGGGAACCCGCGCCGGCCGATCGCCGGTGCTGACTTGGTGAATGACCACCAGATCGCTCTCGGGATCTCCCTCTCCCTCTCGCCATCGCTCTTGTAATGTTAACCAAACAGCTCCCACTATATAGATATTTGAATCATCAATTATAATGCAACATAGCTATAACATGTCCGTTAGGTCACGAAGATTCTGCAGCAAACTCGACGTACGGGATCGCATTGCTAAATGCCCCAACATGATTTATTAGTGGGATCAGGTCTTTTTTCATCTCTTTCAACCAAAAATAGGGCAGGGTTCTTATTTCCAAGGAAAAACTAGACTTTATAAAAAAAAATAAAAAATCCAAATCTTAGAAGCTCTTAGTCGATAGAATATTATTCATGTCACTCACCTTGGTTTATTGATTCAAACCCATTTCATAGTTGCATAGCTCCATGTTTATGTCTACACAACTAATTTCCACGTCCCTTGCACTATTAGTTTCTTTTGTTAGTATTTTCGATAGGTGGGCCTACATAGGTCATGATCACATATTAAACATTGATGATCAGGATATGAGACTCCAAGTTTTGCTCTCCACACACCCTTTTTTTTTAAAATATATTATAATTTTACTCCCGTGTTAAATTACCATAGTGCGCTTTTATAGCAATCTACAAGCCCCCATTTTTTCTTCACACTACTCTCTCAAACATTTTCCCTCCTCTCATCCTTCCACTAACCATCACACATTTTTGAGCAATGAACAAGCAACGAGTCGTCCTGGAGGATGCTGACATGGACAAGCAACTGGTCGTCCAGAAGGAAGCGCTAGCATGGAGGTGGTAAGACACTATCCCCCCCCCCCACCGATTTGGAAACTATTCTGATGTAGGGTTGAATAGGTACCACTGTATTCGGCCAACCAGGATAGAACAAGTAATAGTGTGTTAAGCCAACCACGGCAGAACAGATAACAATGTCTTCTGTCATTGCTAGCCAAACAAAATCTTTCGGTTCCATAGCGTCGGGGTCGGAGAGGAGCTCGATGGTGGTGTTGCTGGGGGAGGATCCTATGATGCCGAGAGCGGAGAGGAGCTCGCCAGTGACTTAGGGAGGATGCTAGGGTGTCGAGGCTGGAGAGGAGTTTGATGGTGGGGTTGACATGAGAGGATCCTATGACGTCGGGGGTGGATAAGAGCTCACCGACGGCCAAGGACGATGCTTGGGCGTCGGCGGCGAAGAGGAGAAAGGGGTTAGGGGTGAGAGAGGGAAGAATGATGGAGAAAGGGGTGGAGTGTAGTGAGGTATAGTAAGGTTTAAAGACATTGTGTTGTGTGTATAGAGCAAGATAAGGGATTTTAAATGTAAGATGGTGTGTATTAATTTTCTCAAAAAAAACAAAAAGCAAAAGGTGAAGTCTATTAGGAAACCAGTGTGGAGAGTTAACTTCGGTGTGCAAAAAGAAGCTCTCCTATACTTACACTTCAGATCATGTGATGCATCTTCTGTGAGTGTGGATTCAGTCAAATGTGTAGGAACCACTTTCCATCTAGAACCCAAATGTTATTTCTTTATTTGCGATGGGTAGATAAAATAATATAGGTCATATAAATTCGGTTGTTGGCCCCCACTCTACCTTGATTTGACTTTCTTCGCACACGCATGCCATCTTGGGGATTAGGGATTTTAATTTCGATTCTACAAAATCTTACATCTTTTCTCCATGATTAGGGTTTGCTTTCTTGTATATATGATAGTCTCATGGTACAAAAGCTCAGTGCTCACTAACCTGGAACCCTAATTTATTTGAAATCACGACCTTCAATCTATTGGTTTGTTTAAGGGCATATTACAAAAACCTCGCCTGAATTATGCACCTCATTGGTCAAATTTTTTTTTCTTTGAACGATTTGAACCCTGAATTATGCTCTGTCTGCATTTAGCCCCCTCCGTCAAAGAGCATATGGTGATATTTATGTTGGACGTGGTGTCACATTTTTTTTTTTTTGGGTTATTTTGACTTTGCCCCCTAAATTTTACCTTGAATTAGACTTTACCCCCCCATCTTTTCATTAATTAGACTTTAACCCCCAAAACGAATTGTTCCGTCAGCTCACCATCAAAAAGAAAGGGTGAGATTACGGAAACGAAATAGAGTTTTGAGGGGTGAGATTACGGAACAGTTAGTTTTGGGGGGGTAAAGTCTAATTAATGAAAATATGGGGGGTAAAGTCTAATTCAAGGCAAAATTTAGGGGGTAAAGTCAAAATAATCCTCTTTTTTAATATGTTTCACACTCAGAGGAGACTTCTTTGAAGCCCCTGCTATGTCCTTAATGTCATGCATAAGTCTAGATGGCTTCTAATTGGTGAAGGCTAGCTAGTTTTATGTTTGCATCCTTCTTCTATGTGGTATCAGCAATACTGCTGATATTTATCAGCTACACTTTTGTAATATTCTTCACTCTATTGGTTTGTTTAAGGGCATGTTACGAAAACCTCCCCTGAACTATGCACCTCATCTCATCTTGCTCCCTCAACTAATACCCTGAATTGTGCTCCGTCTACATTTAGCCCCTCCGTCAACTTTCATTCTGAAGATGCCCTTGTCTAGTGATCATAAGTTACATATTTCAAAAAACCGTTTGAGCCTTATTGGAAATCGATAAGGGCATCAAATCGTTCAAAAGGAAAGCCGCGGGACCGATACTGAATGAGGTGCATAGTTCAGGGGAGGTATTCGCAATTTGCCCTTTATTTAAAAACCATTGTTGCATACATGACGCTTACATAAAGTTGGAGATGCCCTCTTTGTAATTGGACAACGACCCTCGAACAAATCCTTCATTGCACGCTCATTAGCGAAGATTGATCATGATTGGTGCCGCAAACACGATATGCGCCAAAAAGTTTGGCGCGTGACGAATTTATTGATTAGAGTTGTGGGGTAGCAGGTGCGGCGATAATGTTGGATCACTATGGTTTGGGGATGATCATGTCATGTGGTGGGACTCCTCCTTCGTGTTTCCTTGGCTGTAACATTATTTGTTTAATCAGATTTGATTAGAGTAAGGCGTTCGACCAATCGTAGGTGAGGGGCTATCCGATCGCGACATCGTTCTTAGCTTGATTGCTTCAAAGATTCGGGTCATCGGAGAAGAACGTGTTTCCGTTTCTTGATTGTTAAGTAATAATTAAAAGAAGGGGAGGAGGGGAGGTTCCAGGCGCTAAGACAAAGATACAAGACTAATGATTCCAATGAGGAAACAGCTCTTGGGTCAATCAGGAATATACTTCTAAATATCTATGTTACTCCAGATCTGATGCGCATCTTTGTGTGCGTCTGATACCTCCCCTTTGCCGACATATACATAATAGGTGAAGGACAAGGAAGCTTCAGACCCCTACCAGTAAATTAAAATAAAAAAGTATTTCAAACTCAGATGTTAAAGAAAAGAAAACTATGACATCCATGGTTGATGAAGGTGGTGAGGTGGAACGATTTTTGGCATTGGGGGAGTGCGTCTTGGGTGACATATTTTTTGCAGGGGGGAACATCTCATTTACAAGTCATGGATGACTTCCACTTCTGTGTGTGTGTGTGTGTTTATATATATATACAGGATCGGGATCCAGAAACACGCTACTTTGTCACAGAGTTAGACACGCATCTCCAAAACTCTATATAAAGGTTTAATATTTTGTTGATTTTTTGTGAGGATGATAACGTTGCCTTAGGTAGCATATCAGCAAAAAATCAACGCATTCTAAAACCTATAGACCAATTAAATATTTCCTTCAATTTAACGGTTAAAATGAATGGTCGATAAAGCTTTTTAGATTTGATGCACCTAAAGAGTTTAGAATGTGCAAATTTTTTTTAGATGTGCTATCTAAGGGAAGGTGATCATCCTTACGAAAAATCAATAAATTTTGAAATATCTATCTAGGGTTTTGGATGATGTGTCTAACTCTGTGGCAAAATAGTGTGTTTCTGGATCCTGTATATATATATATATATATATATATATATATATATATATATATATAGAGAGAGAGAGAGAGAGAGAGAGAATACGGGGTATGAGCTGACAGCCCATTTGCTCAAATGGGCTGTCACTGGCAGCCGTCCGATTGGGATGATCAAACCATCCAATAAAAACAAAAAAAAAAAACAAAAATCACTTACAGCTGTACTATTACAGCTCTCTCTCTCTCATCTCTCTCTCTCTCTCTCTCTCTCTCTCTCTCTCTCCCCTCTCCACAAACCCGCTCCGATGAAGCCCGGACCCCCTCGATGAAGCTCGAACCCCCTCCGGCGACCGGCGACCCCCGACCCCCTCCTGCAGGACCCCGACGGACTCCGGCACCCCCCCGATGGACTGCGGCCACCCCGTCCCCCTCCAACAGCCACCCTGTCCGCTTCCGGCGACCCCCGACCCCCCGGAAGCTCCAAGGGGGGACAGGGTCGTCGGAGGGGGTCGGGGGTCACCGGAGGGGGTTGGGTCTTCATCGGAAGGGGGACGGGGTCCTGCCGGAGGGGGATGGGTGGCCGGAGTCCGTCGGGGGGGTGCCGGAGGGGTTCGGGGTCCTACCGGAGTCCGTCTGTGGAGAGAAAGAGAGAGAGAGAGAGAGAGAGAGAGCTGTAACAGTACAGCTGCAACAGCTATAACAGGTTTTTGTTTTTTTTTTTTTATTGGACGGTTTGATCATCCCACTCGGACGGCTGCCAGTGACAACCCATTTGAGCAAATGGGCTGTCAGCTCATACCCCGTATTCTCTCTCTCTCACTCACTCTCTCTCTCTCTCTCTCTCTCTCTATATATATATATATATATATATATATATATATATATATATATATATATATATATATATATATATATATATATATATATATATATATATATATATATATATATATATATATAGATGTGGAGGGATACTCTTACTAATGGTCTCTTACAAATAGGGCTTACTAATGATCCCATCCATCGGATCGGATCCGATGGATGTCTGATTTTCCCTCCCTCTCCCACTCTCTCTCTCTCTCTCTCTCTCTCTCTCTCTCTCTCTCTCTCTCTCTCTCTCTCTCTCTCTCTCTCTCTCTCTCTCTCTCTCTCTCTCTCTCTCTCTCTCTATCGAGTCAAACCCAGCCCCCCCGACCCCATAACCGAGCCCAACCCCCTCCCCGACCACTTTCCCCTCTGGCGGCAGCCCCTTCCCCTCTGGCCTCCGGTTCCGGCACCCGATCCCCTCCGGCTCCTTCGTCCCCTTCCCCTCCTGTTCGGATCCGATTGATGGCTCCGGTGCCCCCCTTCCCCTCCGGCTCTGGCACCCCCTTCCCCTCCGGCTCCGGCACGCCCTCCCCTTCCCCCTCCCCGACCGCAGCACCCCGCAGCCCCGATTTCAGCGCCGACGGGGGGGGGGGGGTCGATCTGCGCTCGGCGCCATCGGGGGGATCGATCGGTGCCGAAGCCGGAGTGGAAGGGTGATCAAGGCTACTGGAGGCAGCCGGTCGGGGCTGCCGGAGTCACCGGAAGGGCCGGTCGGGGGTCGGTGTCGCCGAAAGGGGTGTCGCCGAAAGGGGCTACCGGAGCCGGAGCCAAAGGGGAAGGTTGGGGTCGGGGGCTGGGTTTTACTCGATCGAGAGAGAGAGAGAGAGAGAGAGAGAGAGAGAGAGAGAGAGAGAGAGAGAGAGAGAGAGAGGGAGAGGAAGGGAAAATCAGAGCCATCCATCGGATCCGATCCGATGGATGGGATCATTAGTAAGCCCCATTAGTAAGAGCCCATTAGTGAGAGTATCTCTCCCTCTCCCACTCTCTCTCTCTCTTTTATTTATATATATATATATATATATAGGGGGCGGGGAGCCTGCACCCGAGGTGCAGCAACAACGCTGCACCACTCGCTTGTTTACCTACTTAGAATTTTTGGAATTTGATGAAATTTGGTGAGGGTGTTGTCTAGAGTAAGATGATTATCCTCACTAATTTTCATCAAATTCCAAAACTTCTAGGGGGTTCAAACGGTCGAAGCAAAATCTGCAGATTTTAACGGTGACTATGGACGACTGATTTTGCTTCGAGTATTTGACCCCTCTAGAAGTTTTAGAATTTAATGAAAATTGGTGAGGATGATCATATTACCCTAGACAACAACCTCACTAAATTTCATAAAATTCCAAAACTTCTAGGATGGTCAAACAATGCCTGAGTTGCAGCAATGACACTTCACCTCAGGTCCAGCATCATATATATATATATATATATATAATATATATATATATATATATATATATATATATATATATATATATATATATATATATATGGGGACGGGGAGCCTGCACCCGAGGTGCAACAAGAACGCTGTACCTCAAGCATTGTTTACCTTCCTATAAGTTTTGGAATTTGAAGAAATTTGGTGAGGGTGTTGTCTAGTGTAAGATGATCATCCTCACAAATTTTTATCAAATTCCAAAACTTCTAGGGGGGTCAAATGGTCGAAGCAAAATCTGCCTGCAGATTTTGCTTCGACCATTTGACCCCCCTAGAAGTTTTGGAATTTGATGAAACTTTGTGAGGATGATCATCTTACCCTAGACAACACCCTCACAAAATTTCATCAAATTCTAAAACTTCTAGGTTGGTAAACAATGTTTGAGGTACCGCGTTCTTACTGTACCTCGGGTGCAGGCTCCCTGTCCTATATATATATATATATATATATATATATATATATATATATATATATATATATATATATATATATATATATATATATATATATATATATATATATATATATATATATAGGGAAATGAGTTCCTATGACATGTCATAGGGAGTACCCTATGACATATGGTGAGTTAGTAACTCTAGAATATTTAGAATGTTCTGAATTTTTATGAGGATGATCACCCTATCTTAGATAGGATCCCCGCAAAAAATCGGCTCATTCTAAAACTTCTAGAGGTATCAAATATGATTTTCAATTTAACGGTTAAAATGGATGGCCGATAAAGTTTCTAACATTTGATGCCCAAACAAGTTTTAGAATGCTTTGATTTTTTGTGGACATTCTATCAAAGGTAAGGTGATCACCCTCAAAAAAATTCAGCACATTCTAAACATTCTAGCATTACTAATTCACCATATGTCATAGGGTACTCCCTATGACATGTCAAAGGAACCGAGTCCTCATATATATATATATATATATATATATATATATATATATATATATATATATATATATATATATATATATATATATATATATATATATATATGGGGACGGGGAGCATGGACCTCAGGTGCAGCGTGAACACCTGAGCCCGGATGCATGACACGTGTAACACCCGGCCGAAATCCCGATCGCATACAGCCCCCTTCGCGACCAATTGTTCGGGCCAAATATCAGCCGTCCGATCGATCGAATCGAACGGATGGCATTCGCCTGAGCCTCGCTGTTACTGTGGCAGCCACAGTAACAGCCCGAGTGAATACCGTCCGTTAGATTCAGTCGATCGGGCGGTTGAAAAAAAATTCGCGATTACTGTAGCGGCTACAGTAATCGCGAGAATGATTTCAACCGTCCGATCGATTGAATCGGCCGGTTAAAAAAAAATTCGCGATTCTTGTAGCCGCTATAATAATCGTGAGAATCCTTTCAGCCATCCGATCGACTGAATCGAATGGATGGGATTCACCCGGGCGTTACTGTGGCCGCCACAGTAACAGTGAGGCTCAGGCGAATGCCATCCGTTCGATTCGATCGATCGGACGACTGATATTTGGCCCGAACACGTGTCTTGCATCCAGGCTCAAGTGCAGCGTTCACGCTGCACCTGAGGTCCAGGCTCCCCGTCCCCTATATATATATATATATATATATATATATATATATATATATATATATATATATATATATATGAGAAATGCTATAATGCGGCATGCGGTAAGTGTTATAGCTCGTGTGTCCTTAGCGTGGAATTTCTGTATTAACATTAATAAAGATAACTTTGGTTATTGCTTTAATTATAATATTACTCTGGTATATGATAATACTCATATAATAAAAGGACCCTAGGGAACACAGTAGGCCACTGAGGAAAATGGAGGATCCATGCTTGGGAGACCCAGTGGACCAGTTCTGTGTAGACCTAGAACTAGTTCACAGCTTAGGTGATGCCGGTCGCTTCACCGAGAACAAGCTGTTGGCAGGTAGAGAATGTGGTGAAGTCTCCACCACGGGAACGTGGGATTCCCATTCACCTGACCAAGCACAATGATCGTGTTGAATAGGAACCAAAACGATGCACAGTTCTGTGATTCAGACACTGGTGCATAAACCGTCTTACTATTATAGATAATCTGTCCTTAACCCTGAGGAACCATGATCACTGGGCCAATCAGTTGTGTGGTGCTTTGAAGTGCCAACGTGTACGGACCTTCCATAGTCCAATACCACAGTACGTTGGGTTGCCCGACTGGCGCTTGAGTGACATGTAATCCCTACAGGTTATCCGACGTCTAGTGTTGGATGGGTGCGTTTTGATGAGTCAATATGTCAACACAGTTAACCCAGGCCTGGTGGTTGTCAGTATGACTGACGATATTTCGGATGCTAGCCATAGCACCATAAGGTGTGTGGTATTATAGATGACAAGTCATCAAACCCTAGTCAGATGATCGATCGGGATCTAACGGTGCTCCCCACCGCCCGAGTCGAATCATGGCACCAGTAATAGGAGGGACTGAGGATTATCGAGTATAGTAGATAACAGGGTTACGAGGGAGTAACATAAGTTTAGGATCACTAAAGTTCAACTCGCGTCGCACTCTGGGTGGCTACGCGGGTTAATCGGATTAGGGCTGATTAACAGAACTTTCGGTGTGTCACCGGAACAGTTAATCAGGGATCCGGTTGGAGCTAGAGATCCCGAATCCTGAAGGTTCCACCCTGTCGTTGCGTATAGGAATTGTTCCCCGACCTAGTTGGATACGTTGGATGCGAAGTAGCGCGATAGAGCGCAAGTCCGGAGCCTAAGAACCTAATTCACATATGTTACGGGTTATAGGGGTATTTTGGTAAATACTAAAATATAGCTCAAAATATATTGAATATGGATCTTAGAATGAGTAGAATAATTCCAGGAGCTTATAGGCGCTGACGGAACTCGATTCCGAGTAGCGCACCTCACTCAATCTCTCTCGCAGTGTTTCACTTTTCGTGAATGACGTTTTCGTCCAGGCTTCACGATAGGTATTAGAAACCCTAAAAACCGACCCCCCCTTATCCCTATCCATCTAGGATCGGCCCTAGGTTGCTTGTAGTACTAGCAGACCGGTCCTATAAGAGAATAGGGAGAGGGAGGGCCGGCCTTATGTGCCTCCCTCTCCAAAAGGGCCGAACCTCTCATCCTCTCTCCCTTTTTGTGGTTTCGGCCAAGAAAGAAAGAGAAAGAAGAAGGAAGAAGAAAGAGGAAAGAAGGAGAAGGAAGAAGAGAGAAAGAGAAGGAGGAGATCTCACGGCTAGCCATCATCTTCGCAACGGATTCCTCCGTCGGCTCGTAATCCTTGCACTCAGAGACGGGATTTCGAGGATTCTTCAATTCGCAATGGACAAGTTTCTATCCGACAGTTTTCCTTGCGATTCAAGTACGGTTCTTCATCGTTTCATCATCTCCAGATCATAGATCCATAAGGTATGATGATTCTAAACATCTAACTAGATGTATGCATGTCTTCCGTAGATCGTAGTATGCCTCTAGGGTGTCCGCACATATGCTAAGATCATAGATTTGCATGTAGATTGTTTTGTAGAATTAATTGTAATGAAACATACACTGTATGATCTTCGGATCTATCTTTTGCTTCCGCTACGACTCTGATAAGCGGATCTTATTCCAATAATTGGTATCAGAGCATGCTTTGGTGTGTGTTTCATGTATGAATTCGTGAAAACATCATGTGAATATATAATGGCATATGTTTTCGTCGGGGTTCGGCGTAGATCATGCATATGGATTGTGCTATGTATCGTATTTTTGCAGGTGCCGCGCTGAATAGTAATCTACGATTGCATGCTTCCGGGGATCGGACCCCGGATTTAATTTTTGCATTGATTATTATTATGCTTGTGGATTTTAAGGCTCTAGATGGGCAAGGGTGGGGGTTGACCATCCTCGGTTCCCTGGCCATATTTCTAGGATTATTTTCTTTTCTTTCTAGCGAAATTGTACACGAACAAGCACTTGCTCGGAGCGTGTTAGTTTTTCGGTCACAGGAAGAAGGAGATGATGCTACATCCACGGTTCGGGCAAGTGGTACCATGACGTGCAAAGACCCGACGAAAGCGTGCACGTTGGCGATGATGGGGATCGTCGTCAGAGATCGTGCAGAACGGAAGAGAAGGATATCTTGGTTGTGCTATTCAGGTTCAGGGGTCGGACCCTGGACTTGATTCAGTTTGGATGTTTTTCTGTTGTTTCTCTTTACTTAGTGTTTAGAGAACCCCGATGATAATTGTGATTATTTATCTTGCTTGTGAGTTTATTTCTAGATCAGGCTTAGGGTTAGTACTAAGCTTATGGATTCATCGGTGTCTCTATATGGTTCTAACATGTGCGAATCTGGTGGCTAGCTAAAAGAAAAGGTGGTAACCGCCCTCGTGATAGTTCAGGTAGCCAAGTACTGTGCACCGAGATAGACGCAGTGTTAGATTTGTTTAGAAATAATTAACTAATGTCTCCATAAGAAGTATGTTAACCCTAGTGGGATGCCCTTTTCCCACGTGGTCCTAGCGACCAAGTTAGGTTAGGATTTCACTGTGTGATACCCGTTTCTAGATAACGTTTGATGGTAGTATGAACTTATCACGATTTGGTTATGCCACCATTAGGTTGAGGTCCGGCGGAGGTTGTCGGATGTCCCTATTTGGCCAGCATCGAAACCTATAATGAGATGAGGTCTACTATGACATCAGGCATCAAATTGTGAACGAGGCGTCATCGTAGTAGGAGTCCTTTCCATATTGACCTTAGGCTAGGTTCCAGATCTTAGGATTATGGGCAAACTAGTGAAGTATCGGGATCCTTAGAATCTATGTAATGTGATCCTTGCAAGAAAGACAAAAGCTGAGTACTCAAGGTAGGGACTATGATATTTTTCGAGGATACTAATGCTTTGCGGGAGGGTTTGTAATCCTTATGGAACCACGGTAGACCAAGGTCTAAGTCTAGGAGGTCGTGACCTTTCTAGATATGCATAAAACCTCATAAAGAAGGGATGTGTAAGAGGTTCCCTCCAAAGGGGAGCCCCTGGTCTCCACAATTAACCGGCTAAGGGTCTGGGTGGGAGGTACGCAGTTCGATATTCCCACTGGGTGAGAGTTGTGTTTCCTTCCATGCTGGTTTGCTTAGTGGTTTCCTACGGGACATGGAGGATGCCGGCGGTAGTGGGTGACGGTTTTTTCCTGCACCGCGGGAGCCTATGAACCCCCCTGCCGACACCATCTAGATTTGTGGGAAGCATCCGAAAGCTTGTGTGATGTCGTCGTTGCTGCGCACGCGGGTACATAAAGCTAGCCAAAAGGAGACTGGGAGGTCTTTCAGTTTACCATGGGTAATGCTGATGAAGACTGGGTTGTAAAAACCCCGTTGGCAGAAGCGGTTGCATGCTCTCACCGGGATGCTGTCTCCAATTCAGGGCCGATAGTCTCAGTGCTCGAGCCCAGGGAATCTAGATTCCTAGATGTCTCCACTTGAGGTAGTGAAGACATAGCGACTGGAGTAAATATCATCTATTTCTAAATTCCATGAAATAGATTATAGTAAATCCTAATTTTGCTTTGAACCATTGTTTACAGATATCATAACCAAGCTCGACCCCCTTACCTCTATACTTAATGATAACAAACTTACGGGACCAAACTACGAGGACTGGAAGCGTAACCTGATGCTCATCCTAAGTGTTGGCAAACATACAATTGCCCTAAGTACCCCCTCAACCGGCCATGCCGGGACCAAGTGCAACTGAGGCTCAGTTGAAGGAATGGAAAGACTGGATAGATGCTGATGAGATGTGCAAGTGCTACATAGTGGCATCCTTGCAAACCGTCCTTCAGAAGCAAGTCAAAGACATGGTCTTTGCTTCAAACATGATGCTCTACCTAAAGAAAATGTTTGAGGGTCGTAGTCGGGAAACTCGTTACCTGACCATCAAGAAATTGGTGTCCACGAAGATGACAGAGGGGACTTTAGTTCGGGATCATATGCTGAAATTGTTTGGCTATGTGAATAAGCTTGGTTTCTTCGATGTCATCGTGGATGCAGAGATCCAGATCGATATTTTCCTCGCGTCTCTGTCAGGAGCATTTGAGGGCTTCGTTACCAACTTTAACCTTAACCGGTTAAAGATGTCTAACACAGAGCTCCTAGCGACGATCCAGGCGGCAGAGGACGGGATGAAGGCAGGAGCCTAATTCTTGAATGTAGAACGGAATTCTTCTCTGAAAGCCAAAGGCAAGTTTCAGAAAAGAAAGTCTAAAAAAATCGTGAAGATGGGCCAGGTGCAGTTGCAGGTTCCTAAGCAGAATGGTCCGGCGAAGCCCAAAGGAAAATGTTTCCGATGCGGCAAGAAGGAGCACTGGAAGGGCGACTGCCGCGTGGCTCCCAAGAAGGCTGAGACATGTATATCTCAAATCCACATAGTGGAATCCATTGTAGCATCTAGTTGTTCTCCAGTTTTATGGATTATGGATTCTGGTTCCACTAACCATGCTTGCAATAATTTACAGGGGTTCAAGGAGACAAGAAAACTGGGTGATGAGGAGATGATCCTAAGCATGGGAACTGAGGCCGTGGCAGAGGCTGAAGCAGTTGGAGATGTCGTCTTGCAGTTTCTTGATGGAAGAAGGTTATTACTTAGAGACATACTTTATGTACCGTCCTTGAGACGAAACTTAATTTCTGTTTCCTTATTGAATAATGAAAGTTTTTCAGTTTTATTTGATGCTTCTAGTGTGTCAATTAAATTGAATGGTTCTTTTGTTTGTAAGGGAAAGATACAGAATAGTCTCTATGTAATTAACTCCAATCATAAGCAGGATAACATAATTGAAGCATGTATGGTTAATTCATCTAAAAGAAAAAATCCCTCAGATAACCCAACACTCCTTTGGCATCTAAGGCTTGGACACATAGCCTCAGACAGGATTCACAGGTTGGTTAAGGTAGGAATCTTAAGTCCAGATGTTTTTGAAAGCCTACCGACGTGTGAGTCTTGCCTGGAAGGCAAGATAACTAAAAGATCTTTCCGAGCCAAAGGTAGCAATCTAAGGAGGTATTAGAGTTGGTGCACACTGATGTATGTGGACCCATAAGTGTCCGTGCCATAGAAGGCTTCGGGTATTTCATCACCTTCACAGATGATCACTCAAGGTTTGGATACATATACCTAATCCGGTGGAAGTCTGAATCCTTTGATAAATTCAAGGAGTTCAGAGCTAAAGCAGAAAAGCAGACGGGTAAAAGTATTAAGTCTCTTTGATCGGATCGAGGATACGAATACCTATTGGATAAATTTATTGGGTATCTGCGTGAGCATAGGATTGTATCCCAGTTGACTGCACCCAGAGACACCACAACAAAATAGTGTATCTGTGAAGAGAAACCGAACTTTGTTAGACATGGCTCGGACTATGATGAGTTATGCAACATTGCCACCTAGTTTTTGGGGTTATGCCCTAGAGACGGCAGCATATACTTTGAACTTTGTTCCATCAAAGTCAGTACCCCTAACTCCTTGGGAGCTGTGGTTGAAGCGAAAGCCAAGCCTACAATACTTTAGGATTTGGGGTTGTCCAGCACATGTGCGGAAGGACAAGCGAGATAAGATGGCGTCAAAAACTAAGGTACGTATGTTCATTGGGTATCCAAAAGGGACAAAGGGTGGTTTATTTTATGATCCTGAGGATAGAAAGGTTGTCGTCTCGACGAACATCGTATTCCTGGAGCAGGATTATTTTAATAGACCATAAGCTCACCAGTAAAGTAGTTCTTGAAGAATTGCTCGGTACTGATGGGAGTACGCAGACAGAAAACGTAGTGGGAGCCGATACCACTAAGATAAATGATACTGTAGAATCGACTCCTATGGAACCACCGCAGGCTCGTCGCAGTGGGAGGACCACAAGTGCTCCTGATAGATACATTAGAGAAGCCTTTATGGTGGATCCAGAGTTTCAGGAGGATGATCCTCTGAACTATGACAAAGCGATGGTATCCTCTGACCATGCAGCATGGCAGAAAGCCATGGAGGCAGAACTGACATCGATGTCCCAAAACTCAGTCTGGACACTTGTAACACCACCTCACAATATTAAACATGTTGGGTGTAAGTGGGTGTACAAAAAAAAAAAGAGGTCCGGATGGTATCGTTAAGACTTACAAAGCTAGACTAGTCGCTAAGGGTTATACCTAGCGAGAAGGGATCGACTATGACGAAACCTTTTCGCCAGTGGCTATGCCTAAGTCTATCCGGATTCTCTTGTCCATTGCAGCCCATTATGATTGGGAGATCTGGCAAATTGACGTCAAGATCACATTCCTCAATGGGGATTTGGAAGAGGACATCTATATGTCTCAGCCTCCAGGCTTTGTCGTAAAAGGTCAGGAAAGTCTGGTGTGCAAGTTGCAAAGGTCCATTTATGGACTGAAGCAAGCATCCAGAAGTTGGAACATGCGTTTTGATCAGGCTATCCAGTCTTATGGATTTGAGCATAACGTGGATGAACCATGTGTTTATAAAAGGAGCGATAAGACTACAGTAGTTTTTCTAGTGCTTTACGTAGATGATATCCTGCTTATTGGAAACGATATTGGAACGTTGTCTACAGTGAAGGTGTGGTTATCCTCTCAATTTGACATGAAAGACCTGGGTAAAGCGAGTTATGTTCTAGGGATCAAGGTAACTCGAGATCGCCAGAACAAGACTCTCTCGCTGTCACAGTCAGCCTACATAGATACTATCTTGGTCAGATTCAGCATGCACAACTCCAAGAAGGGACTGGTTCCATTCAAACATGGAATGAAGTTGTCCAAGGATCAGGGTCCTAAGACTCCTGAGGAGAGGGCAGAGATACAGAAGATACTTTATGCTTCGGCTGTAGGGAGTCTGATGTATGCTATGCAGTGCATGAGACCAGATATATGCTATGTAGTAGGCATAATGGGTAGGTATCAGTCAAATCCGGGTCCAGGGCACTGGACAGCTATGAAAAGTATACTCAAGTATCTCCATAGGACGAGAGATTATGAGTTAGTTTACTCTTCACAGGAACTGATGCTAATTGGATATACGGATTCTGACTTTGCGTCAGATCCGGAATCCAGGAGATCGATGTCAGGATTTGTGTTTTCATTGGGAGGAGGAGTTGTCAGTTGGAGGAGTGTGAAGCAGAGATGCATCATGGATTCAACGACAAAGGCTGAGTACGTTGCGGCATGCGAAGCAGCTAAGGAGGCAGTGTGGCTCAAAAAGTTTCTCACGGACTTAGGATGCGTACCGGAAGCTCAAGATCCTATTGTTCTTTACTGTGACAATAGTGGAGCGGTAGCACAATCCAAGGAGCCAAGATATCACCAGAAGAGCAAGCATATCGAGCGGAAATACTACATTATCCGAGACTTGCAGAAGCGATGGGAGGTTGCAGTGACTCAGGTGGCGTCTGCAGATAACATGGCGGACCCTTTCACAAAGGCATTACCGACCAAGGCTTTTGAGAAGCACGTGGATGCATGGGAGTTAAGACTGTTGTTCCCCGCTAGGCCAAGTGGGAGATTGTTGTAGCTCGTGTGTCCTTAGCGTGGAATTTCTGTATTAACCTTAATAAATATGACTTTGGTTATTGCTTTAATTAGAATACTACTCTGGTACATGATAATACTCATATAATAAAAGGACCCTAGGGAACACAGTAGGCCACTAAGGCGCATGGAGGATCCATGCTTAGGAGACCCAGTGGACCAGTTCTGTGTAGACCTAGAACTAGTTCACAGCTTAGGTGATGTCGGTCGCTTCACCGAGAACAAGTTGCTGGCAGGTAGAGGATGTGGTGAAGTTTCCACCACGGGAACGTGGGATTCCCATTCACTTGACCAAGCATGATGATCGTGTTGAATAGGAACCAAGACGGTGCACAGTTCAGTGATTCAGACACTGGTGCATAAACCGTCTTACTACTATAGATAATCTGCCCTTAACCCTGAGGGACCATGATCACTGGGCCAACCAGTTGTGTGGTGCTTTGATGTGCGGACCTTCCATAGTCCAATACCACGGTACGTTGGGTTACCCGGCTGACGCTTGAGTGACCTGAGTGATATGTAATCCCTACAGGTTATCAGACGTCCAGTATTGGATGGGTGTGTTTTGATGAGTCAATCTATCCACACAGTTAACCCAGGCCTAGTGGTTGTCAGTATGACTGACGATGTTCGTGATGCTAGGTATAGCACCGGAAGGTGTGTGGTGTTATAGATGATAAGTCATCAAACCCTAGTCAGATGATCGATCGGGATCTGATGGTCCTCCCCACCGCCAGAGTCAAATCATGGCACCAGTAATAGAAGAGACTGAGGATTATCGGAGTATAGTAGAGAACAGGGTTACGAGGGAGTAACATAAGTTTAGGATCACCAGAGTTCAATTCGCGTCGCACTCTGGGTGGCTACGCGGGTTAATCGGATTAGGGCTTATTAACGGAACTTTCGGTGTGTCACCGGAACAGTTAATCAGGGATCCGGTTGGAGCTAGAGATCCCGAACCCTGAAGGTTCCACCCTGTCATTGCGTATAGGAATTGTTCCCCGACCTAGTTGGATACATTGGATGCGAAGTAGCGCGATGGAGCGCAAGCCCGGAGCCTAAGAACCTAATTCACATGTGTTACGGGCCGTAGGGGTATTTTGGTAAATACTTAAATATGGCTCAAAACATATTGAATATGGATCTTAGAATAAGCGAAATAATTCCAGGAGCTCATAGGCGCTGACGGAACTCGATTCCGAGTAGCGCACCTCACTCAATCTCTCTCGCAGTGTTTCACTTTTCGTGAAGGGCGTTTTCATCCAGGCTTCACGATAGGTATTAGAAACCCTAAAAACCGACCCCCCCTTATCCCTATCCATCTAGGGCCGGCCCTAGGTTGCTTGTAGCACTAGGAGACCGGTCCTATAAGAGAATAGGGAGAGGGAGGGCCGACCTTATGTGCCTCCCTCTCCAAAAGGGCCGAACCTCTCATCCTCTCTCCCTCTTTGTGGTTTCGGCCAAGGAAGAAAGAGGAAGAAGAAAGAGGAAGGAAGGAGAAGGAAGGAGAGAGAAAGAGAAGGAGGAGATCTCGCGGCTAGCCATCGTCTTCGTAACGGATTCCTCCGTCGGTTCGTAATCCTTGCACTCAGAGACGGGATTTCGAGGATTCTTCAATTCACAAAGGACAATGTGCTATCCGATAGTTTCCCTTGCGATTCAAGTGTGGTTCTTCATCATTCCGTCATCTCCGGATCATAGATCCATAAGGTATGATGATTCTAAACATCTAACTAGATACATGCATGTCTTCCGTAGATCGTAGTATGCCTCTAGGGTGTCCGCACATATGTTAAGATCATAGATTTGCATGTAGATTGTTTTGTAGAATTAATTGTAATGAAACATACACCGTATGATCTTCGGATCTATCTTTTGCTTCCGCTGCGACTCTGATAAGCAGATCCAATTCCAACAGTAAGTGTGGCACCTACCGCATACCGTCTGATGCACCGTTGCGTGCATGTGATGCATGCGCACGTGCATCAGACGGCTGCGGTGCGGTGCCGCACGTATCGCATGCCGCAGCATTGCATGCCCATATATATATATATATATATATATATATATATATATATATATATATATATATATATATATATATATATATGGGGAGGGATACTCTTACTCATGACCTCTTACTCATGAGCTCTTACTCATTATCTGGGTCGTCCGTTCTGGAACGGACGGATCCGATTAAACCTCCCCCCCTCTCTCTCTCTTTCTCTCTCACGAGTGCAGCACCCCGATCCCGACCCCATCCCCTCTAGCTCCAGCTCCGTCAACCCCCCAACCCCCCTCCGCAGGCCCAACCACCCCTTCCGGCGCCGACCATCCCCCCCGACCGCAGCCCCCCGTCGATCCGCCTGCCTCAGCCCCTCGTCGGCCCGCATGCCCCCCACCGATCCGCCTGCGTGCGCCCCCCACCGCCAGCCCCATCGCAGCCCCTAGTCGATCCGCCTGCCCGCGCCCCTCGCTAGCAGCCCCATCGCAGCCCCCCGCCGATCCGCTGCTCCGTGCCCCACGTCGATGTCGCCGGAAGGGAAGGTCGGAGGTCGGGGTCGGTGGGCTGCCGGAGCCCGGGGGGGTGGGCCTCCAGAGCCTGGGGGGTCCGATCGGGGTCGGGGGAGGGGTCGGGTGAGGGGGGTCGGGCTGTTCAGTGTTTGAGAGAGAGAGAGAGAAAGATAGAGAAAGAGAGATGGATGATGATCCGGGACCTCCATCATAATCGGAACGGGCGGCCATCATTAGTAAGATGCACTTGTAAGAGGCCATAAGTAAGAGTATCCCTCCACTATATATATATATATATATATATATATATATATATATATATATATATATATATATATATATATATATATATATATATATATATATATATATATATATATATATAGGGTCAGGTTCAATGGACACTGTTTTTGCACTTATATTTTTACACCGATTTTCAAATCAACTAGATGGAGGTTTCAGAATTTCTTGATTTTTTGTGAGCATAATTACCTTGACTTAGATAGCACATCCACAAAAAATCAGCACATTCTAAAGCCTCCAAGTACATCAAAACTAAAAGGCTTTATCAACCATCCATTTTAATCGTTAATTTGAAGAGCACATTTAATAAGTCTAGAGGTTTTAGAATGTGCTGATTTTTTGTAGATGTGTTATCTAAGACAAGATGATTATGTTCACAAAAAATCAAGAAATTCTGAAACCTCTATCTAATGGTTTGAAAATCGGTGTAAAAAATTGAGTGCAAAAACAGTGTCCATTGAACCTGACCCATATATGGGTCAGGATCGGATGACCCAGCAAATTTTGACCCATTAATAACCCAGCACCCTTTTATGCACTTAGAGGTTATAGAATGGGCTGATTTTTTGTAGACATGTCGTCTATGGTATGTTGATCATCCTCACAAAAAATCAGCCCATTCTAAAACCTCCAGGTGCATTAAATGCGCTCTTCAAATCAACTGTTTTTTACTGTGAATTTTAACCGTTGATTTGAAGATCTAATTTGATGCACATAGAGGTTTTAGAATGGGCTGATTTTTTGTGAGGATGATCAACATATCATAGACAACATGTCTACAAAAAATCAGCTCATTCTAAAACCTATAGGTGCCTCAAAGGGTGCTGGGTTATTTGCTGGGTCAAATTTTGCTGGGTCATCCGATCCTGACCCTATATATATATATATATATATATATATATATATATATATATATATATATATATATATATATATATATATATATATATATATATATATATATATATATATATATATATATATATATATATATATATATATATATATATATATATATATATATATATATATATATAGGAATGGGATGTTGCCTATCAAAGCAGCGTCTTTTGCTGCTTTGATACTTTGTTTGACCATCCTAGAAGTTTTGGAATTTGATGAAATTTGGTGAGGGTGTTGTCTAGGGTAAGATAGATCCTCACAAATTTTCATCAAATTCTAAAACTTCTAAGAGGGTCAAATGGTCGAAGCAAAATCTGCAGATTTTAACGGTGACTGCAGATTTTGCTTCGACCATTTGACCCTCTTAGAAGTTTTGGAATTTGATGAAAATTTGTGAGGGTGATCATCTTACCCTAGACAACACCCTCACCAAATTTCATCAAATTCCAAAACTTCTAGGATGGTCAAACAATGTATCAAAGCAGCAAAAAATGCTGCTTTGATAGGCAGCATCCCATTCCTCATATATATATATATATATATATATATATATATATATATATATATATATATATATATATATATATATATATATATATATATATATATATATATATATATATATATATATATATATATATATATATATATATATATATATATATATATATATATATATATATATATATATATATATATATATATATATATATATATATATAGGGGACGGGGAGCCTGGACCTCAAGTGCAGCGTGAACGCTGCACCCGTGCCTGTGCGCGCGCCAAGTGTTAGCATCCGCGCGAGATCGGAAGCGGCGCGGGAGTCCCGGACCGAGAAAACCTGTTGCTTCTCTGTGGCCGTCCGATCAAAATTGATCGGACGGCAGCGCAAAATCCCGCTCCCGATCGCCTCGACCCAAACCGTGGCCGTCTGATCGCCTAAACCCAGCTGTCTGATCCCGTGCAGCGCACCCCGCTCGGTTCGGTTGGATTCCCATCCGTTGGATCGATGGGAATAAAACGGACACGAATCATTTTCGTTGTTACTGTAGCGGCTACAGTAACAGTGAAAAATATTTCTATCCGTTGATTCCGATCGATCCAACGGATAGGAATCGACCGACCCAATTGTGTGTTAATTCGATTCCCATCCGTTGGATCGATGGGAATCGAATGGACAGCAATATTTTTAATCTTTTTTGCTGTTACTGTAGTTGTAACACCTGTAGTGTTAGATTTTGAGGATAATAAAAGTACTCCTTGGGCATTTTCGTTATTTTTAGTCAGACTTGTTCTCTGGGCTTGTTCTGAAAGAATAAGTCGTAAACCCATAAGATGTTTTACGTTCACTTTCACTATGGCTTCGAACACATCACAATGGTGCATCCCGTGTAGTAATCGGGTATAGGTGCAGCTAGTTTCGGCAGTTCGATAATTATACCCTAGAATATCGATAAATTAGCTAACCTTTAATATTATTTTATTTACCAAAGAAATTCTGGTAATCGAATCACAGCAAGGTTGGATACGTTGGGTGGGGCTCCGAGAGAGCTTTTCAACGAGCATAAGCTAGGGTCGATCCGACACCTGGGTGATGAGTTATTGTTATTTTAAGTTTTAGAGTATTTTTCTCTTTTTGGGAGATCTAAAAGTTAGAAAAATATATATCAAGTGCCGACGCTTCATGTCGACGAGAGCTTTACAACGAATCCTCTTAGGCCCAATTCTGACATCCAATTTGTGAGTTATGGCTAATTATCCTTTTCAACCCGGTAGGTATACGAATTGCACCCGAGTTCCTACCAAGCTCACTTCAGGGCGTGGGACCGAGCCTGACCATCCCTAGGACCTGTCTCCTAACCTTGTAACTGGATTTAAGTTTCGTAGATCTCTCTCCTCTGAATTTAAAACTTTAATTTCGGATGGAGAGTAAAGAGAAGAATTATGGTGATAAAACCGAATCTTTTCTTCCTTTATTCCCTACTCGTTATTAAGAGTTAAAAGCCATTACAACATGATAGCCTTAACAACCAGATCTCTCTCTCCATGACTTAAAATTTTAATTTCGGATGGAAAGAAATGAAAGAGTTAAGATGATAAAACTGAATCTTTTATTCTCTTAGTTCATTCTTTTTATTAGGAGTTAAAAGTCTTAACAATCTGATAACCTTAACAACCTGATCTCTTCTTCCTTTATTTCTTCATCGTTATTATGAATTAAAGGGGTTAACAACCTGATCTCTCAACCCTATTTACCACCATGACATCCCTTCCACTTCTTTATGAAGAACTGAGAGATAGAGATAAAAAGAGAGAGAGAGCAGACAGATTGAAAGAGAGAGAGCGAGAACTATAGAGAGAGGAGCAGCGGCCTCGCCTCCTCCCCCGACTCCGGCGAGCATCGAACCAAGGTCAGCCCTTTTCCGTCTGTTCCTCCACACGACCCAACCTGTGTGGCCACCCCTTGTCTTCCCTCACCCGCGACCAATCCGGGTGGAGACATCACCAAAGGTCATCTTAGGCATCCCCGGCAACCTCACAAAAAATACCACCTCCATCACTATCCCTCCTCAATTCCTTGGCCGCGACCAAACCCGGATTGGGACCACACTGCGGCCATCTCCAATGCCACTCATGGCCTTGTCAATTGCAGGAGGTGCAAATCCATGCACGTTCCCAGCAGCTCACGGTCGGAAAATAAGTGTCATGGCAATGGGTTCCAAGAGAACTTATTCCTCTGTTTTATTTTTGATGTTGAAGAAAGGGACTTGGAAGGGAATTTTTGAATTGTTGTTAAGTTGGGATTATTTGAACCCAAACCAATTAACAACTTAAACCAGACCCGCGAACCAGTATATTTTGGTTCGGCCGCCATTTCTTCGTCCGAACTCGAAATCGAACGAAACTAGAGCCATTGCGACCGGCTTGGAAAATCCTACATGTTGGCTATAGTTGGGTATAGTAACTATACTGTTTAGTACCCCGTTTTACCCATGAGCTCGATTGAGTCGTGGCATCATGGTTTGACCGTCGTTTCTTCATCCAAATTCGGATTCGGACGAAACCAGCGGCATCATACTCGGAATATCGAGACCCACATGATGAACCCCGAGGGTAACTCTAGAAACCATTTTACCTTAGTAACCCAACCATGTGACCGATTTTATCAGCTTTACGTGGTTTGACCCGAAACCCTCCGACCAATGTCGGACTCTAGCGGAATCGGATCCTTTGAATCCCTATTCTCATGGCCAACCATTGAAAGATAAGTTTAGATAATGATTAACAGTGATAACCTTTGCTTACCTTGATTGTCTTGGCAGCTTAATCTTTCGGTGGAGCACCAGAACCACCGGCGAGACATTTGTGGATCACCGAGCGTAATCCAGGTGAACACAACTGACCCTACTCTAGTTAGGGCGAACTGTGATCGTATGTGTAGTGTAGTAGATAACTAAATAAATAAAATAATACATGTGGTTATAGTATGCCCAATGCATGTAGACAGGATGACCGGTACTGCATGTGGGAGGTGGGCATACTATCCCTTGCATCTGAACAAACCCTGAAACTATATATATATGTCCTCGTTTATAATACATGTGTAGTATTCTTATTAGCATTGAAACTAGTCAGCTCCAACCTAGTTTTACAGTAGGATGCATGCAAACCGGTAAATTCTTCGTATATTGTAAATGTTGATGATTGAAACTAAATTCTAGGGACCATGGGATACATGGTGCAGCCGAGTTACCACAGAGTAACAAGGGCTGGCAGTCTCGGTAAAGAGACTGGTTGAGACACTGCCTCAGTTGGGGTCGTCTTCCTAGAGGGAGGACCGACTACCCACGGGCATGGGTAGGGGACCCATGTGCACAGGATGGGATGTGAACCACCGCCTGTGCACAATCCGAATAAAGTAGGTAGGGTCATAGGGTTGGACATGCGGTAAAGCCTGAGTGGCCTAGTAGTCTACCCCTGGGTAATGACCCCGAAGAAGCAAGTTGGCCGGGAGTGCCCCATGGTGAAAGACCAAGCCCCCTTATGGCCATATGGGTATTTTCTGGTTGACCAGGTACACTGGGACCATGTGTTTTCTGTTGGCAGAATCAGGTAGATAGAAAACTGCCGGTTCACCTTAGAAGTATATTAGAACTAACATGCATTATTCATGATCATGATTGTAGATGTAACTGTTAAATATTGTATCATTGTAACTTGTAGTTTGACATTGTAACTATATACAATAGTTTCTTTAGCTTGCTCTCGTGTTAATCTAAATAAATAATATTATTTAAATCGAGGTATAATGCTGTCCTCGTTAATCTCAAAATGGGCAGAATACGGTTGTAGTTTACCCTAGTTAGTTTAGGGTTAGCTGTTCACTGAGTTTACCTTTGTAAACTCACCCCATTGTTGCACACTCTTTTCAGGTACTGTAGATCATTCTTAGACACTTCCTAGAGGAGCTTAATTAGCTATCGAGAAAGGACACTATAGCTGTTAGCTAGTTTTTATTATTTCCAATTGGTTATGTAATAACTGAGAAACAATGTTTTAGATGCTCTGAATAATGCCAGAATCAGTAATGTTTCCCCTGGTAAGCTTCTCCTCAAGCTTCATGCCTGGTAGGCCTTTCCTCAAGGCCAAGCTTTTGGTAGGCTTCTGCTCAAAGCCATCCCTCATCAGCTAGTAACTAGTTCATGATAAATTAGTAATAAATAATTAAATAATAAAATCAACCTCGCGACCTTATAACCTGACTTTCCTTAAAACCCCATCACTCCCGGGTTTGACTGGTTTACCCTTATAGTCAGATCCGGGGCGTGACAGTAGTCGCTACAGTTACAGCGAAAAGGTTTCTTGTCCGTTCGATTCCCATCAATCCAACGGATGGGAATCGAACCGAACCGAGCGGGGTGTGCTGCACGGTATCAGGCGACTGGGTGCAGGCGATCGGGAGTGGGATTTTAGGCTGTCGTCTGATCAATTCCGATCGGACGGCCACAGAGAAGCAGCGGATTTTCTTGGTCTGGGACTCCCGCGCCCTTCCGATCTCGCGCGGATGCTGACACTTGGCGCGCACGCAGTCACGGGTGCAGCGTTCACGCTGCACCTGAGGTCCAGGCTCCCCTATATATATATATATATATATATATATGGACTGGGTTCCGTTGACAACCCAAAATGGGAGGTAAATTTACCTCCCATTTTAAACTTGATTCAATCGGTGGATAGAGGTTTCCGAATTTGCTGATTTTTTGTGAGGATGATCAACATGGCAAGTTGATCATCCTCACAAAAAATCAGCAAATTCGGAAACTTATAAAGGCGTCAAATGTGTTATTCAAATTAACGGTTCAAATAGACGGTTCAAAAATGTTTGATTCAATCTGTGCCATTAGAAGTTTTAGATTTTGTTGAATTTTTGTGAGGATGATGAACTTGATGATGAACTTGCCATAGTGATCATCCTCACAAAAATCAACAAAATCTGAAACTTCTAAGGGCGCCGATTGAATCAAACGTTTCTGAACCGTCTATTTGAACCGTTAATTTGAATAACACATTTGACACCCTTATAAGTTTCAGAATTTGCTGATTTTTTGTGAGGATGATCAACTTACCATGTTGATCATCCTCACAAAAAATCAGCAAATTCGGAAACCTCTAACCAACGATTATGGCAAGTTGTAAGTGGAAGGTAAATTTACCTCCCATTTTGGGTTGTCAACGGATCCCTCCCATATATATATATATATATATATATATATATATATATATATATATATATATAGGGTCAGGATCGGATGACCCAGCAAATTTTGACCCAGCAAATAACCCAGCACCCTTTGATGCACCTAGAGGTTTTAGAATGGGCTGATTTTTGGTAGGCATGTTGTCTATGGTATGTTGATCATCCTCACAAAAAATCAGCACATTCTAAAACCTCTAGGTGCATCAAATGCGCTCTTCAAAGCAACGGTTAAAATTAATAGTAAAAAAAACCGTTGAAATTAATAGTAAAAAACCGTTGACTTGAATAGCACATTTGATGCACCTAGAAGTTTTAGAATGGGCTGATTTTTTGTGAGGATGATCAACATATATACCATAGACAACATGTCTATAAAAAATCAGCCTATTCTAAAACCTCTAGGTGCATCAAAGGGTGATGGGTAACATATGGGTCAAAATTTGATGGGTCATCCGATCCTGACCCATATATATATATATATATATATATATATATATATATATATATATATATATATATATATATATATATATATATATATATATATATATATATATATATATATATATATATAACGAGAGAAAGAGAGAGCAAGGTGCTCACCTATGGGACGTCCCGCAAACTAGACTTGCGCGACACTGTTTCGATTGTTCGATGAGGTGGGATCATGCGGTTGGGGATTGAGGTGTGACTTTCATGTTCCAGGTGGGGTCCCAATACGTGAAAACAGAAAACATGACAGCTCGAGCTGCTTCGTACACTGCGCGCAGATATCCCTTACCGCGACCGGCAGGATTATCTTTGGTCCCCCCTCGCCGACAACAAATCCCCCGACGTGAATTTGAATCGCACCCTCCGATGGACCCCCCAATGTGAATCACACCCTCTGGCAGGTCCACCTGCCCCTCAGACCTCCTTCCTCTCCACTGCCCGAGACCGCAGGAGCAACCTTGCTCTCCCAATTGGAGAGTTGATTTATGCAAGATATCATATATGTTGCTTATCTTGTAATTCTTGGGCTTCAATTCTCGTAGTCTAGGAGCAATTCGATGCAACAATTGGGTAGACTAGATTTATCTTATAATTATGGGGCATCAATTTATTACGGGTGAGGTATAGAGAAAATATTTATTGTATTGGTTCTCATTACATTAGCATGACCTCTCCTTATATAGGGAGAGAACGCTCATCATTACATTACTATAACCCATATGGGACTAATACTAAGACTACATCTAACCCCCCCCCCCCCCCCCCCCTATATATGGGACTAATAATAAGACTACATGCATCATAGGAACATTAGTTTCCCTAAGATGGAAAAGTAAAAATACAGCCAACGTCCACCAAAAGAAGGCAAAAAATTGACAGACCGACATGCAAGAAAATTGTCCTAATTGACCTGCAAACAATACAACTGAGAAACCCGGCCAACCGGTAAGCAGGCCAGCCAGGGAACAAGCAAGGGTCGTTAAGGTTGATGCTAAACAAGTAGAGCTAACGCAGCCAACAGTGGTAGCTAAAAGTCGGCACGAAGGAGACCAAAGTGAATCCAGACAACGAAGCCGGAGGAGGATCTCAGGGTTGGGATCCCGGCGTGCTCGGCGCACCTAGGGAATATAGCGAATGCCCGACATGTGGAGTGCACCCAGGGAAGACATCAAAGACTGCAAGAAAGGGTCGCGCTCCTAACGTGCTAAACACACATGGGGAATATGACGCGCAAGAGAGCCAAGCACCCAGCAAGATGAACGCACCTGGAAAATACGGCGTGAGAGAGGGTCGGGCTCTTGGCTTGCTGTGTGCACCCGGGGAACATAGTGGATACCCGACGTGCGGAGCGCACCTAGGGAAGACATTAGATGTGAACGAGAGGGCCAAGCTCCTGACATGCTGAGCACGCCAGGGGAATATGACGGACGCCTGGTGTACAGAGCGCACATTGGGAAGACGCCAAAGGCTGCACGAAAGGGTCAGGCACCCAGAGTGTTGAGAGCACCCAAGGAGTACGTCGGACGCCAGAGAAGACAATGATCGGGCTCCCAGCGTGCCAATCGAGCACACCCTGTGACAAAGGCGAACAGCTGATGTGCGAAGAGAACCCAGGGAAGATGACAAAGGCCAGACGTGCAGGCCGCACCCGAGGATGACAACGAACGCCCGGCATGCGGAGTGCAACCGGAAAAGATGGCAGTGGTTCGGCGTGCGAAAGCGCACGTACCCCAGGGAAGAGAGGTCGGCGACCAGCAAGGCGAGGTTTCATCAAATTCTGAAACCTCTAGGTAAGATAAAAGGCGATTTGTAACTTTCATTAGTAAGATTCCATTAGTAAGAGTATCCACGTCCTATATATATATATATATATATATATATATATATATATATATATATATATATATATATATATATATATATATATATATATATATATATATATATATATATATATATATATATATATATATATATATATATATATATATATATATATATATATATATATATATATATATATATATATATATATATATATATATAGGACGGGGAGCCTGGACCTCAGGTGCAGCGTGAACGCTGCACCCATGCCTGCGCGCGCGCCAAGTGTCAGCATCCGCACGAGATCGGAAGCGGCACGGGAGTCCCGGACCGAGAAAACCCACTACTTCTCCGTGGCCGTCCGATCGGAATTGATCGGACGACAGCGCAAAATCCCGCTCCCGATCGCCTGGACCCAAATCGTGGCCGTCTGATCGCCTAAACCCAGTCGCCTAATTCCGTACATCGCACCCCGCTCGGTTCGATTGGATTCCCATCAGTTGGATTGATGGGAATCGAACGGACATGATTCATGTTCGCTGTTACTGTAGCGGCTATAGTAACAGCGAAAAACATTTCTGTCTGTTGATTCCGATCGATCCAACGGATGGAAATCGACCGGCCCAATTGTGTGTTAATTCGATTCCCATCCGTTGGATCGATGGGAATCGAACGGACAACAATCTTTTTTGCTGTTAACAGCGAAAAGGTTTCCTGTCCGTTCGATTCCCATCGATCCAACGGATGGGAATTGAACCGAACCGAGCGGGGTGTGCTGCACGGTATCAAGCGGATGGGTGCAGGCGATCGGGAGTGGGATATTGGACTGCCGTCCGATCAATTCCGATCGGACGGCCACAGAGAAGCAGCGGGTTTTCTCGGTTCGAGACTCCCGCGTCGCTTTCGATCTCGCGCGGATGCTGACACTTGGCTCGCGCGCAGGCACGGGTGCAGCGTTCACGCTGCACCTGAGGTCTAGGCTCCCCGTCCTATATATATATATATATATATATATATATATATATATATATATATATATATATATATATATATATATATATATATATATATATATATATATATATATATATATATATAGGCAGGGATACTCTTACTAATGGAATCTTACTAATGAAAGTTACAAATCGCCTTTTACCTAACCTAGAGGTTTCAGAATTTGAGAGAGCGAGGTGCTCACCTATGGGACGTCCCGCAAACTAGGCTTGCGCGACACTATTTTGATTGTTCGATGAGGCGGGATCATGCGGTTGGGGATTGATGTGTGACTTTCATGTTCAAGGTGGGGTCCCAATACGTGAAAACAGAAAACATGACAGCTCGAGCTGCTTCGTACACTGCGCGCAGATATCCCTTACCGCGACCGGCAGGATTATCTTTGGTCCCCCCTCGCCGACAGCAAATCCCCGGACGTGAATTTGAATCGCACCCTCCGATGGATCCCCCAACGTGAATCACACCCTCTGGCAGGTCCACCTGCCCCTCAGATCTCCTTCCTCTCCACTGCCCGAGACCGCAGGAGCAACCTTGTTCTCCCAAGTGGAGAGTTGATTTATGCAAGATATCATATATATATGTTGCTTATCTTGTAATTCTTGGGCTTCAATTCTCGTAGTCTAGGAGCAATTCCATGCAACAATTGGGTAGACTAGATTTATCTTATAATTATGGGGCATCAATTTGTTACAGGTGAGGTTTAGAGAAAATATTTCTTCGGAACATTACTTTCTCTAAGATGGAAAAGTAAAAATACAGCCAACGTCCATCCAAAGAAGGCAAAAAATTGACAGGCCGACATGCAAGAAAATTGTCCTGATTGACCTGCAAACATGCCAAACAATACAACTAAGAAACCCGCCTAACCTGTAAGCAGGCCAGCCAGGGAACAAGCAAGGGTCATTAAGGATTGATGCTAAACAAGTAGAGCTAAGGCAGCCAACAGTGGTAGCTAGAAGTCGGCACGAAGGAGACCAAGGTGAATCCAGACAACAAAGCCGAAGGAGGATCTCAGGGTTGGGATCCCGGCGTGGTCGGCACACCCAGGGAATAAGGCGAACGCCCAACATATGGAGTGCACCCGGGGAAGACATCAAAGACTGTAAGAAAGGGTCGCGCTCCTAGCGTGCTGAACGCACATGGGGAATACGACGTGCAAGAGAGCCAAACTCCCGGCATGATGAACGCACCCGGGGAATACGGCTTGAGAGAGGGTCGGGCTCTTGGCCTGCTGTGTGCACCCGGGGAACATAGTGGATATGCGGAGCGCACCTAGGGAAGACATCAGATGTGCACGAGAGGGCCAAGCTCCTGACATGCTGAGCACGCCAGGGGAATATGACGGATGCCTGGTGTACGGAGTGCACCTTGGGAAGACGCCAGAGGCCGCACGAAAGGGTCAGACACCCAGGGTGCTAAGAGCACCCAAGGAATACGTCGAACGCCAGAGAAGGCAATAATCAGACTCCCAGCGTGCTAATCGAGCACACCCTGTGACTAAGGCGAACAGCTGATGTGCGAAGAGCACCCAGGGAAGACGACAAAGGCCAGACGTGCAGACAGCACCCGGGGATGACAATGAACGCCTCGTCGTGCGGAGTGCAATTGGAAATGGTGGCAGTGGTCCGACGTGCGAAAGCGCACGTACCCCGGGGAAGAGAGGTCGGTGACCAGCAAGGTGAGGTCCACACGGATCGGATCGGAGAGGAGCCGGGCATAAGATCCCAGCGGCTACGTGCGAATAAGGCCGCCAAGAGGGCGTGAGACGAAGTCTGCGAAGAGGAGAACCCGCGAGGAGGTGGCCTCGGCACAAATTAAGTTGCCGGATCAGAGGAATGAAAGCCGGTTGCCCCCCACCACCCCCCCCCCCCCCCGGTCACTAGTACTAGAAGCAAAGGGAGGGGAGGATCAATCCTCCCCCCATCACCACCAGCATCGGGATAGGATACATCTCCATTCCCCCCGGCCTCTTTTCGGTATCAACAGGGAAAGCAAAGAGGGGAGGAGTCAGCCTTGGCAACAGCATGGGGTAGAGGAGGGCCATGCCTGGCCCTCATCCCCTCATAGTCCAGTCTTGGTCTCAGTAAGAGAGGAGGTAGGATGGGTGCCCTTACTCACAAAGGGGTCGACTTACGTGATCATGCATGAGAGGAAGGTGGGGGTAGGTTGAGAATTATTGACCTAATCGAGATCAGAGATAATGGGCCATGACCAAGAGGTTCAAGAATTGGTTTGGTCTTATTTGAAAGTATGTAGAAGATCATCATACATGAGAAATATGATGGTTGAACTATATAGTGTGCATTTTAATTTGTTTTGAGTAATTCAGTCGATCGATTTTGCTTCATGGCAGATATGGGTCTATCGATTAATGTTTTCGTGGAGCCTTCTTGATTAGCAAAGTTATTTATCCTGCTAAGTTACAATCACCATCTTTATCAAAATAAATAAACCATCATAATTTTTTTTTAAACTAGATCTACTGGTAGGGGTCAAGGCTGAACCCCCCTTCATTCACTGAAAGAGATTCTCCAAAAAAAAAAAAAAAAGATATCTAATGCAGGTGAAGAGATAATGTATATTATGTCCAGAGATTGACGCACGCATCATTTGGCGGCAACCCTTCATATGTTCCCTTAGCTGTAGCCATTGATATTTAATTTTAAAAAAATTGATTAGAACAATAAGTAGCGATTCCGTGTCAAGTAATGTGTATATTATATTAAAGATAAATTATACATAGACCCCTGTAGTTTGATCGATTATCACTTACATCCTCTTGTATTTAAAACTCTACAAATGCCCCCCCTATGGTTTGAAAAACACATGCATCACTTGCACCCGCTCAAGAGGGAGTCTATGTGTATGATTTTCCAAACTATAGGAGGGCATTTGTAGGGTTTTAAACACGAGGGGGTGTTAATGATAATCGGTCAAACTACAGATGGTTTATGTGTAATTTACCCATATATTAATTAAGAAGGAAGAGTTGGATTTTAGCAACGCGTTCAGGTGCCAAAAGTCTAAGATAATCGCTTTCAAGAAAACTCCCCTTAACCATCAAAAAAATAGAAAGGTTCAATTAATTTTTTTTTTTTCCGGAGATCAATGTTTGCCAAGTGAGTGGGCCTAGGAAAAGATATTTCTGCTCATCTTTTTCTTAATCTAATGTATTGATTTGATGGTGCTTGACTATTTATTAATTCCTATTGGATTTGTTATTTCTCTGTTTTATATATTTGCACACTTTGTGACAACACATGAAACTCCTCCATCTGCATGCAGAGCATGTTTCAATATGAATCTGTCATACACAGATAGATGCATCAACAGATCCAGCTCTGATACCATATGACAAACACCCGAAATGCTCCAAAAGACCAACCTTATAAAAAAAAAAAAGCACAACAAATAAACGAATTAATTCAATGATATATATCCCCTCCATTACAAATGTCGGACAAATCCCTCAGCACCCCCTTTATTTTCATGCTACTCTGCGCAATAATGTCTCTACTTTTGCCGTCTCTCTAGCTTGAATGAATCTTTTCTCCCTCTCTCTCTAGCTTGAATGAATCCTCTCTCTCTCTCTCTCTAGTTTAAATGAATCTTCTTTCTCTCTCTCTCTCTCTCACTCTCTCTCCTACCAAGGGATGGACCATTCATTCCCCATGTTTGCACTGATATATTCCAAGATGATGGGATGCCCAATTATTAGTTTGATCTGGATAAGGATAAGGGGTGCATGTACTATCATGGTACAATATACTACTACTGCCCACATGCATGTAATCACTTGAGGACAAAAACAGAGCTCCTCCCATGTTATCTGGGGATGAAGAACAGAAAGTACTAATGCCATCCATTTCAAACCACAACATTCCAAAAATATCTATTTAAAACCAACATGTAATCTACATTCCCACCTCCCCCTTCAACAATTTGTTGGTATCAATTAATCTCTTCTTTCTCTCTCTCTGTCCCCCAAACAATTAATCCACTCGAACTCCAGGCCGGCCTCCTCGGATTTTTCACACGGCCAGCATCAGTTTCTGATGCCGTTCTTCCCATCCGGCCTGTTGTGGGTCTTCGATCGAACGGGCTCACTGCAGTCCCAAGTGAGAGTTCAGCAGCAGCTGCGGGTTGAACAGACACTGGTGGTTCATCAGGTTGTACTGCGGGCTGTCGAACTGGCTGGCGAAGCTTCTAAACGGATCGCTACGTTTCTTCGACGGGTGCAGGATCACGTCGTCCTCGCCGCTGCCGGCGCGCTGTCGCTTCAGATAGCTCTCGGCGATCAGAGCAGGGGACTCTGCTCGCGAGAGCTGCCGGGCGAAGTGGTTCATGCCATTGCTGCTGCTGCTGCTGATACTGCTGAAGGGTACCACTGGATTACCCAACAGGGAGCCGTTCTCTGGCGCCGGCATTTCCGGCAGGTTGTCGAACAGACGGGAGAGCTCCGAGAAGTCGTCCAGGAATTCTGATATGGAGTTGGGTCGAGGCATTTTGAGATGGTGGTTGTCTTGTGGGATGCTCTGTAAGTACCCTTCCTCCGCGCCCGAGTCCTCCTGCTCTCGGTCGGTCGCCGGCGTCGGAGACGCCGGCGGTTGGCAGCCCTTCTTGTAGATCCGGCAGAGGACCCAATCATCCAGCTGGAATTGGATACAAACAGATGGAAGACTATCTATCAATGGATACGATCGAATATTTCAACACAAAGAGCTAATAATTTTTGAAGGGGCGGGCGGCTAGCTTGTTTTACCCTCATGGAGGAGTCGGTGAGCTTCATGGGCTTGTAGCGGTTGCCGCCGCGGTCTCCGGCGAGGCGGTACTCGTGCATGATCCAGTCGGTCTTGAGGCCCTTGGGGGGGCGCCCCTTGTAGAAGACCAGCGCCTTCTTGACCCCGACGTGCTCGTTCGAACCCGCCGCGGCCGCGTGGATCGGCTTGTCGGTCCCCGTCGCCTTCCAGTAACCCGAGGCCGCCGACCGGTTGGGCCGCATGCCGTTGGGGTACTTCCGGTCCCTCGGGCTGAAGAAGTACCACTCCCGGTCGCCGAACATCGCCTTGGCTGCACAGAGCACCGGCACGTGTTAGTATGGGCTCGGGGTGGGAAGAGAGGCGCGTGCCGGATGTTGGCCCGGAGTACTAACCGGGAAGCTCCCATGGATCGAACTTGTAGATGTCGACCTCGGCGATGATGGCGACGGGGCACGGATCCGAGGCGGCGCGGTTCCTTAGGTAGTGGAGGATGAGCTCCTCGTCGGTCGGGTAGAACCGGAACCCGGGTGGAAGCGACGTGGCCGGGTTCGACATGGTTCGATTCCTTGTTCAGGTGAGGAGGGCGGCGGCGTTGCCAGCGGCGGCGACGGTGGTGGTTGTGGTGCTGAGGAGGAGGAGGAGGAGGAGGAGGAAGAAGAGGATTGAAATTTTTGGGAGACGAGGGTCGGGGTGGCTTTATGGTTGCCCGGGTTTTATCGTGTAGCGGGGTAGTTTGCGATAACAATGGAATTAGCTCACTCCACTAGGGGTATATCGGGGTTAACACGTGCGGGTTCGTGTTTATCCTTAGCTCGCCACGTGTGGCGTGGGGCATCGCGAGGACGGGATGACGCCACCCGCATGACATCATCTCCTGGACGTCGCGGACACGTGCCAGGTCGCCAGGGTGCCGTGATGCCGCGGATGATCGTCCGATCCCGTTCGCCCACGTCATCGGACGTGCTGTACGTTAGTTCCAACGGGCCCCAGGGACTACTGTTCTTGACCACCCGGTTCCACCGCATTGGCGGATCCGGGGGGTCAAAGCTGTGATCCGCACTCCACGAGTTCAGGTGCGGCCGAGGGGTGGGCCCCCCTATCATCCGGTGGGGGCCCCACCCCGTGTGCCAAAATCATGGGGGTGGACTCCGGCCCTAGAGGACAAGCGAGTTAGTTGTCCAATCAAAGACTTTCGTCTCTCGGTCCCTTCTTATCCTCTTTATTTAAGGGTTATTTTGACTTTGCCCCCCCAAATTTTGCCTTGAATTAGACTTTACCCCCCAATATTTTCATTAATTAAACGTTACCCCCCAAACTTAACTGTTCCGTCAGTTCACCCCCGAAAACTTTATTTCTTTTCCATCAGCTCACCCCTTCTCTTTGATGGTTAGTTGACGGAACAGTTAGTTTTGGATGGTAAAGTTAATTTATGAAAATATGGGAAGTAAAGTTTAATTCAAGGCAAAGTTTGGAGGGCAAAGTCAAAATAACCCTTTATTTAATCTTTATATATATATATATATATATTTGAGCCGAGCACGCGAGAGGCTATGTTGTCACGTGCTGAGGTAAGCGCTGACCGTGCGGGGCATGGACCGCCCGCACGCTCACAGATAGGATCATCACGCGCCACGTCGGTAAACCCGTGTGTGGATGTTCCCCGTCCTGCACCATGCAGCGGATCCAGATAGGCCACACGTGCATGCATGCATGCACGGCCGGCCCCCTCTGCCCTTCCTGATGAAAAGTCTCAGTCTCCCACCAAACATATTCCTTCAATTCCCAACCTAACTCATTAACTGAGCTTTCTTGGTGATAATCATGGAGTTAGTGGTAATCCATCTGGCTCCAGCGGAGCCGCCGGAGATCGATGCGCGATCGAAACCCTAATCCCGGCCAGTCTGCGTCGCTTGTGGTCCTCGCACTCTCCGGTCAGGTGTTAATATCTAAGAAAAAGGTCCGATTAGTGCTCGTCGCGGCCATGAAACCGACTCGATCCACAGTGAATAGTTCTCACACATGGGATTGAGCTGTCAGCAACTGTAGCACACGTACACTTTGGGATAATTAAAGGGGTGATGAACCAAGTTGAAGGTGCCGTCCTCATCCCCACATAGACCACATCGTTTAAATTAAGCAATCTTGGGTTGTCGTCGATCGATCCACCATGGCCGCAATCTCGACGTGCGTCCGATGCTTACGATCGGGATGACGTCAACCCAAAAGTTGACGATAACGCCTGGAAAATATCAGCCATCACTTGGCTAGCTTGTTGAGGGAAAAGAGATCGAGAGAGAGAATATTATGAAAATTAATAAAGAAAATGAAGAGTAAGAAGGAATAATATCATTGGGAACCCTAGCCTGGAAAGCTTGCATTAATTAATTAATACCATTGGAAACTTTGGTCAAGTATAGTTTTAACCATCAATTTCTTCCCAACATGCTCCCCGTTGATTGGTGTTGGCAGGGTCATTTGGGGACCAAAGGTGTTGGTTGTTAGGTAATATAAGTTTTGACTAGCCCTGGCTTGTGGATCACTTGCTTGTAATTAGTGTTTCATTGCAACAAAAGTTTATTCCCAAAATGCTCCTCTGCATGCATCGATCCAAGAACATATCTGTGGGTCGTGTGGCTTGTATGCACGCACGTTTTGATGTTGGTTAACAAGGTTTGACTAGCTAACTCAATTGCTTGTCACAAGAGTTTTATGATATGACACGAAAGCTAGCTAGCTAGCTAGCTAGGGCGAGTATTTCCTACAATCATGGAGGGTGGTGGAATGGAGGGGCAAGCCAGTTTCAGAGTTTAGGTCAACCATACTATTGGGGGTTGGACTGGTGAGGTAAAGTCTAATACTATGACACAATGGTTGGGACTAAGGGGTTTGGATGTTGAAGAGGGAAAATTTTTAGGGAGGGTTAGTGAACGGTCTACAAGATCGATCGAGATTGGTTTAAGGGAAACGTGAGGATGAAAATACCTCTCTCATTGATTTAAATTTAATTTAATTTTAATATCACTCGTTTCTAAACTAAACCGAATCCTAAACCCTAAGATCTATAGGCTATGGGATGAACCCTAGACCTAATACTAAATCTAATATGAACCGAATCGAACCATCGTCTGTCGCCCGCTTCTCATCGATCTTCGCTGTTGATCGCCACCGCTGATGCTCACACTGTTGAGGAGGAAGGACGAGATGTCGGGGGTGGGTGGAGGCGTTGAGGACGACGGACTGGAGGAGGGCGTCGCGTCCGTCCGTCTCCGCTACCACTGTTGCTCGTGTTGTCTCCACCACCGCCATGCCAACTCAAGGAGACGGGAGAGTAAATAGCAGGTGAGAGTAATCTCGGGTTTATGAAATAAATCTAGGGCCTTACTTTAAAAGGATCATATGAGTGTCATGTTCATCGAACCGATCTATTGTCTAGGTACTAATTAACATGCATCTGGATCATTCCCTAACTAGTGAATGCCCGTACCTGTCGGCATTGCAGCGGGCCGCCTTCGACGGCAACAACCCCCCCCTCCCCCCCCCCCCCCCCCCCCGAACATCCCCACCCCCACCGTCATCTTTGGTGTCAACAAACATGACCACCTTCAGCAACAAAACACTTTCGAGTGTTTTGTTATATAGATAAAGAATTTCATCTGTATAACATTATTGTTTCGAGACTCATCTGCGCATCATCTATATAACATAATTGAGACTCAAAACAATAAGTCTAAAGGATTTCACAACCCGTTTGTCAATCTAACAAAAAAAGTACACGCAAGAGTTTCACATATATAGCTCTTTTTTCATTCTTAATTTTTATTCTTCGTCTTTTTTTCATCCCTTTCTTTTTTCTTTTCTATTTTTTTCAATCTCTGTTATGTAGTTTTTCTTTTATTCTATTCTTTTCTTTTTTTCAAGTATTTTGATCTATTCATTAAAAGAAAAACCATGATTGTGCTTAGTTGTCTATTTAAGAACTCATTTCTAATAATGTGAACTGGCTTGGAGTACACTATAATTGAATGGGTTAATTGTGCATTGAACATTACTTGCATGAATTCAGAGATATGACTTGTCGGTCTTGCATACCCAACGGATAGGGCGTGCGATGGTGATATTGATGACTGGCTGAGAAAAAATATGCATATCTAAGGTGAAAATTCATAATCATTGCCCAATGTTTGTTCAACTAAGTACGATGCAATAAAGTTTATCCAGGTTGTAGCTCATTCGACAACGAGCAATTTTTTCAAGAGACGGATGATTCTCAATTCACTATTCAAAAAAATTGATGTGATGCAACAGTACTCAAATAATTAAGGTGTTCTGGAACAATCAAGCTTTTACTGGGTTGAGTACTGAGCTTGCAGCCCACAACCTCGGAGCAAAATCATTCAACTATGTCAGTATCACACATTCAATAACTCTTACAAAAATTTTTAAAAAACCCAATATAAGTTGATTGATTCTTAAAAACAATGTCCTACAGTTTACATTCAATCATAGAAAGAAAGAAAAAAGAAATGGAAAAACTAGAAAAAAAAAAAAGAGCAAAACAGAGAAAGAATAGAAGTAATGTGTGTGTGTGTGAGAGAGAGAGAGAGAGAGAGAGAGAGAGAGCGAGAGATGATAACGCAGAATGTTAGGATAACTGCTGGCATGTGTAACCATCCCACTATCTATTGTAACCGATTCCACTATCTATTGTAACCGAATGAGTTATAAATGATGGACGTCAGATGCAATGAAAAATGATCTGAACGTATTAAGTTTCTTCAACATCTCTTCTTCTCTTTACTGTTTTTTACAAATCTTTCATGGTATCAGAGCCATGGTGAGAGCTCTTGAACCAACGTTCATCTCTCATTGATCTCTCTTCCCTTCAACATAACATGGCATCAGCTTCTTCCTCCACCACTGAATCATCACTATCCATCACCCCTTCTTCACCACCGAATATTTCCTCCTCCCCTCTCTTTCACCTCATTCGCAATCTTACCTCTCTTATCACCATAAAACTTGAGATCAACACGGATAATACGTCCAACTATCTCTTATGGCGCGCGCAGGTTTCCACTACGCTTCGTGCATATCAGGTGGATTCTCTTCTAACTCAACCTCCACCATCTTCTATCCTTTTGAATGATCAAGGCATCTCTGCTCCCAATCCCGCTTTTCTTGATTGGACTTTGTCTGATCAACAACTTCTTGCGGCTTTGTTTGCTACTCTTTCTTCTCCTGTCCTTCAATCAGTAGTTTCTTTCTCTCACGTTCGCGACGTTTGGGTAGCTTTGGAGAAGCGGTTTCTCTCATCCAACCGCTCCAATATTATGCACCTAAAATCTCAGTTCCAGCAAATTAAGAAAGGCTCCACCACCACCTCTGCTTACATCCAAAATCTTAAACTTCTTGCTGATCACCTCGCTGCTGTTGGAGCCCCTTTATCTGATGAAGATCTCATTCTTCATGCTCTCAATGGTCTCCCCGAGTCCTACAACGCCTTCAAAACAACCATCCGCACTCGTCCTGGGTCTCTGACAATGGATGAATTCATCGCTCTTCTGATAACTGAAGAGATGAACATGCCGTCCTTACCATCCACTTCAGATCTGGTTCCTGTTGCTGCTGCCCTCACTGCTACTCATGGTGGTCGTGGCTGGCGTGGTGGCCGCGGTGGTCGTGGACGCCGTGGTGGCCGTATCCATTCTCGTGGTTACGGCAACTCTTATGATAGTGGTCCTTTTGTTGGTGGACCCCTGCCTACTTCCGGTGGACGCTTTCCTCCACCCAGTCGTGGTCTCCTTGGTGCACCTCCTCCTGTTTGTCAGATTTGTTGGAAACCAGGCCACGTCGCTACTGACTGCTGGCATCGCAATAACAACAACTACGTGCCGGTGTCTCCTGCCACCCCTCGCCCTGCTCCAGCATCTTCCACTACTTCCTCTGCTGCCATGTTTGCAGCAGGCCCTGGCACTTCCACTGCCCCGTGGTATGCAGATACGGGTGCGAGCAATCACATCACATCTGACCTCTCCAATCTCAGCATCAACCCTCAGCCCTACCATGGTATGGATACAGTCACAGTGGGCAATGGCCATTCTCTCTCTGTTTCTCATATTGGTGATGGTGTTCTTCCCACTCCCTCTGTCTCTTTTAATCTTCGTAATATTCTACATGTCCCTCACATCTCTTCCAACCTTCTCTCTGTCCAAAAATTTTGTCAGGATAATAATTGTCGTCTTATCTTTGACTCGGATGCGTTCTTTGTTCAGGACAAGTTCACGAGGAAGATGCTTTTTCACGGGCGCAGTGAGCATGGACTATACCCATTTTCCACGCTCTTCTCCTCTCCTTCGTCGTCTTCCGCTGCCGCCCTCACCGCGTCTTCCACTGCATCTTCCATGTGGCATGCTCGTTTGGGTCATCCGTCACAAGCTGTTCTTCGGCATCTTCAGCACGGCCTCTCTGTGCCTCGTCCTTTGTCTTTAGATTTTTATTGTGTCGCATGTAATCTTGGAAAAAGTCATAAATTGTCTTTTCCTTTATCTTATTCTACTGTCTCTCGTCCTCTTGAATTAGTGCATTCGGATATTTGGGGACCTTCCTCTGTTAATTCTGTTTCTGGCTATCGATTTTATATTATTTTTATTGATGATTATTCTCGATTTACTTGGTTATTCCCATTAAAAAATAAATCTGATGCTCTACATGTGTTCTGTTTCTTTCGACGAATGGTTGAAAACCTACTTACCTCAAAAATTCATACTCTTCGCACCGATGGCGGTGGAGAGTTTATCAATCATGCTTTTGCCTCTGAGCTCTCTGCTCATGGTATTTTTCACCAAGTTTTATGCCCCTATACTCCAGAACAAAATGGTGTTGCCGAACGCAAACATCGTCACCTAATTGAAACAACTGTCACTCTTCTCCAACATGCATCGATGCCCCCCATCTATTGGGTTGATGCTCTCTGCACCTCCACCTACCTCATCAATCGTCTCCCATCCCCTAATCTTGGTCACAAATCCCCTTTTGAACTTTTATTTCTTCGCAAACCTGATTACACCATGTTGCGCGTCTTCGGGTCCCTCTGCTTCCCGTGGTTGCGCCCTTATTCTGCACATAAATTTGATGCTCGTTCCGCCCGTTGCGCTTTTATTGGCTACTGTGCTCGCTCAAAAGGCTATCACTGCCTCGATATTGCTTCTGGCCGTGTCTTCGTTTCCCGTCATGTTGTTTTCCATGAGCACCTATTCCCCTTTTACAATACTACACCATCACTACCCAGACGCACTCCTGGTGATATATCTCCATATCACGTCTTCTATCCCCCTGTCTTTTCTTCTGCCCATCCATAGCCTGAAGCCATCCCGGTGTCCTCACATCGGCCTGCATCTGAGCCCCCGCCTACTCCTCAGCAACCACCATCGCTCGCATCTGCCCTGCCTCGTCCTCCTTCATTGCCTCGCAGCCCCCGCTACACGGTGCCTCAACGCCGTGGCACCCAGCCTTCTGTTTCCTCTGCTCCACCTTCGCCCCTTGCCCCGCATACTATCATCCCAGCTACCACTGTCTTATCGCAACCAGAGCCGTCGGTTCATCCATCTAACTCTCATCCGATGGTCACCCGGTCTAAGTTGGGCATTTCTAAGCTAAAGACACCTACAAGCATGCTCGCGTCCTCTACCTCATCTGATGCGACTGAACCATCTAGCTACTCCGAGGCAATGAAACATCAGCACTGGCGTACAACTATGTCTACTGAGTTCCAGGCTCTTCAGGATCAAGGTACCTGGACACTCGTTCCACCCCCACGATCTGGTAATGTTATTGGCTATCGTTGGATCTTTAAACTCAAGCGCAATCCATATGGGTCCATCTCTCGGTATAAGGCCCGCCTCGTTGCGAAGGGCTTTCATCAACAAGAGGGTGTTGACTACCAGGACACCTTCAGTCCTGTGGTAAAGCAACCCACTATTCGCATTGTTCTCTCGCTTTTCCTTCATCATGGTTGGCCGCTTAAGCAGTTAGACGTATCCAACGCTTTCTTACATGGCTCTCTCTCTGAGCATGTCCTTATGCAACAACCACTTGGTTTTGAAGATCCCAGTTTTCCTGGATACGTGTGCAAGCTCCACAAAGCAATTTATAGCTTGAAACAGGCTCCGCGTGCGTGGTTCGAGGAGTTCTCCAAGTTTCTTCTCTCTTATGGTTTTCAAAGCAGTACAAATGACTCCTCCCTCTTTATCCGCCGTGATGCTGCCAGGATCACTATCCTACTTTTATATGTCGATGATATTCTCCTGACTGGTAGTGATCAACAATATATTTCTTCTCTTATTCACTTAATGGGCCAGAGATTTGCTCTTAAGGATTTGGGGCCTCTCCACCATTTCCTTGGTGTTTCAATTCAAGCCAATGCCTCAGGGTTGCTTCTACATCAACGCCGGTATGCTCTTGATATTGTTCACCAAGCTGGTATGGTCAACTGCAAGCCATCAGCCACGCCAGTCTCTACCAAGAAGTCACTAACTGTTTCCAGCCCTTTCTCGGATCCCACTCTTTACCGTCGCCTTGCTGGGATGCTTCAATACTTGACGATCACTCGTCCGGACTTGTCCTTTGCTGTTAATTCCATTTGTCAACATATGCATGCTCCCACAGATGCACATTTCATAGATCTTAAATGTATCATTCACTATATTCGAGGTACTATTGATTATGGCCTATAGTTCTCTCCCGGTTCGTTCACTCTTCGCGCCTATTCGGATGCAGACTGGGCTGGCGATACTGTTGACCGGAAATCTACTTCTGGAATTTGTCTTATGCTTGGCCCAAATCTTATTTACTGGTCTGCAAAGAAGCAACCCACAGTTGCACGATCCTCTACCGAATCCGAATATCGAAGCCTTGCATCAGCTGCTGCCGACCTGTCTTGGGTGCTCATGATCATGCGAGATCTTGGTATTCGTTCTCCTGAGCTTCCACTCATTTGGTGTGATAATATTTCTGCGATTTTTCTGGCATCCAACCCGGTCTTCCATGCTATGACCAAACATATTGAAGTCGATTACCACTTCATCCGCGAGAAAGTTGTCAACAAAGAGATCGGGGTACGCCATGTTTCCACAGTTGATCAGATCGCAGATATCTTTACGAAGGCTCTGTCTACTGCTCGTTTTCGACTACTGCGTGACAAACTCATGGTCCATACCGATCATTCGTTTGAGGGGGGGTGATAACGCAGGAGGTTATCAGGTAGTTGTAACTACTTGATAACGCAGGATGTTAGGATAACTGCTGTTAAGATAACTGCTGGCATGTGTAACCATCCCACTATCTATTGTAACCGATCCCACTATCTATTGTAACCGAATGAGTTATAAATGATGGACGTCAGATGCAATGAAAAATGATCTGAACGTATTAAGTTTCTTCAACATCTCTTCTTCTCTTTACTGTTTTTTACAAATCTTTCAAGAGAGAGGAGCCACCGGCCAAAGCCCCTCCTCCGCTTCACCTCCGGCGGCAGGAGCCACCGGCTAAACCCCTCCTCCCCTTCACCTTTGGCGGCTAAGAGCAACAGCACGAGAAGGGGGCTTCGAGCTCCCCCTCCCCCTGATCTCCTCCGGCACCCTCTTCCTCGTCTCAGCCCCGATCTTGCCATCCCTGCACACAGAAAAAACTGTAAAAAAAAAAAAAAGGAGAGAAAGAGAGAGCAAAACAGAGGTGGTCCTCAGTCGCCGCAGAGCATCGGTGGCTGCACGGTTGCTGCTCTTCTACGCGAGGACGTGTCGGTCACCGCACCTCTCTCTCAGTCTCTCTATTTCTCTCCCTCCGTCCCTATTTTTGTGGTTTTGGTTTAGGGTTTTGTGGGGTTTTTTTTGCAATTGGGTTTTGTGGATTGGGGAAGAAAGAACAACAAGGTGCTTTAATTCTGGAGTTGATTGACGGGATATTCTCGATTGGTATAGAAAAATTTAGATCTCTTACAGTCGGTAGGACTGGTACGCATCATAGCCGCACAATGGCTGCAAGAGCTTATCCAAAGATTATCTTCTCCGCAAGAGCGCTTCAATTCTGGCATAGATTTTGTGACGGGAGGGCATCATAGCCGCACAACGATTGCAACCCAAAATTAAGTCGCACTCCAACCGATCTGATGCGAAGAGGAAGTTACGACAATAAGAGAGCATGCGCAAGAATTTTAAAATTTTTCTTTACGGTAATGGTTTTCTTTCTTTAATGATCATAGCCGTCCGTGGGGACGCAAAGCATTTGAAAGAAAAAAATAATAATAGTTGTAGGCACGGATAGTGTGTAAATAAAATGCATCATGGTCCTTGTTTTCCCCCACATATAAGGTAATGATGGACTCATTCTACTCTCTTTAAATATAAGATTCACAATCATTATATTTCCACATATTAGGTAATGGACCCATTCTGCGCTCTTGCCATATAAACGGACGGATCTGATCATGAAATGGTTTTGATGAGAATTTAATTTTTTAGGTATGAGCTAGTAATTAATTCATAGTCATTATATCCCCACATATAAGATAATGATGAACCCATTCTGCTTTTTATTTCTTTTCATATTTTTTGAGTAGGTAGATTAAGAAAGCAATTGATCGCAGTATGTGTGTGTGTGTCAGAGAGAGAGAGAGAGAGAGAGAGAGAGAGAGAGAGAGAGAGAGAGAGAGAGAATCAAGGGGAGGGAGTTGTTGACGGGGGGATAGAGATCAAGCATTGATTTTTGAATTAATGGTTAGATCTATATGGTTCTTTTTGTCTAGTCAGTTTTTTTTTTTTTATCTTGTCAGCTTTTTGTTATATTTTTGTCTAGTCATCTTGTAGACCGTCGTGCCATGTTATATACTAGTGCATGTCCATGTCTGTCGACACTGCAGCGGGCCACCTTTGGCGGCAACACAATTGTCGGCAAAAAAGCGAGCCGCCGAAGCACCCGCCAGGCATCACTACCCCCACCCACAATGTCGTATTCGACGACAACACACCTGATCACCTTTGGCAACAAAAAACTTTTGGTGGTAACAACGGCCCACCCCGACGAACCGACAACCACTAAGACTCGGTAAGACCCGTTTAAATATTTATTCCTTTTTTTTTTCGTTACAACTCACCATCATGGGTGTCCTGATCACAGCCATCCGTTGAACTCATCGCAAACTGTAATCAGATGCTGGGTAAACCCAACCCATTGATTTTTAAACGGGTTTTAAACAGATTGGAGACAAAAACCGCACCCGACCCATTTACTAAACGGGTTAATCGTGTCAACCCATTTACGACCCGAACCCATTTGACCCAGACCCGCTAATTTCGTGTCGGGTTGGGGACTTGGGAGAATGAGATCATGAGGGAGGGAAAGATATAGTGGTGGGAGGAAATTTTTTTAAAAAAAAAATCGGGATCACTGCGATGACATCTTTTCTCTGATAAGGTTTTTTTTTTTTTTTACTCTAAATGAGGTTTTCCTTTTGAAATCAGGATTATATGGTGAAACTTTTGAAATCAAGAGCTTTCCTTTTATGACACTTTCCTTTTGAAATTGCGATAAAGCAGGAAACGTTTGTTGTGATGGCAGCTTTCCTTTGATAAGGTGAGGGGGAAGGAGGATGCTTGAATATTTTGTCTAGTCAGTTTTTTTTGTCTAGTGAACTTGTCCTAGTCATCTTTTGGTTCATTTTTGTCTAGTCAGCGTAAAACCGACGTGCCATATTATATAGATATGAACAAGAAGAAAGGGACCAATCTGATGGTGTGTAAAAAGGGAATGGATGACATGCATGAGTCGTGGTTGGGTGTAAGATTTAGATGGTTCAGATGCATCAGTGACCGAGCACGAAGAAAATTTCGTTAAAGAGAATCCTTGATTTTCATCGGAGGTTGCTATCAATTGAAAGGAAGAGAACGCGGTGCTTATCCGATGAACAGTGAAGTGGAGAAGTAAAACATCTTTGGAGCCGCTCTCTTAGAAAAAAGAAAAAAAAGAAATGGAAGAAAAAGTAAGAGTACCATACATTTTATATATTATCTACTTGTTTCTGAAATAGGAAAGTGGAATAACGGCTCACCCGTACGTGTACATAGCAAAGCCACACGTGGGGCAAGGACTCTAGGGTTTTGATTTCTCTTCTTTTCTTTACAACTTACTTTTTTTTTATTCTTCGTAAAGGCACAAGTCCACTACTTTCTCCGCACGTGCACACTCTTTGGAGAGAGAGAGAGAGAGAGAGAGAGCATTTGACTTTGAATCCTTCTGTTCGAAAATAGACGATAACCTAACTTACCAAACTGGAACGTAGATGGAGCACCTGGTATAGAATCTGAAACTGGGTCGTACTCAAGACTATGGTTACTAAGTTTATATTGGACACTGACTCTCACTGTTGTCGGATTCAGCCGATGAGGCCGTCGGCCCAACTTACATGCGCACAGGAGATTGGACCCGATCGATTGACTGACCCAAGGTCCTGATCGGTCGGACGCACAGAATCGGATAGAAATGGGAGATCCCGTCCCTGGCCTGTCTCGTTATGCAGAGGAGCCCAATGTCGATACGACTCCTGTTGCTTGGATTGCAAGCAAAACAACTGATAACCCCTCTATATAAGAGGGGGCATACCCAGGAGGAAAATGTCCTGAACTCGAAATGGCCAGCATGGAGGTAATAGGGGTGGTTGTAAACTTTTAAGGATTTAAAATTTTAAGTTTAAATTTTAAATTTAGGACAAAGTCCTTCTTTGCTTTCCATCTTATTGCTTTTGGGAGAATCTTTATTTGTTTTCTCTCTTTTTGCTGAAGAAAGACTCTCGTCCTTTATATCTTTTGTGTATCATACCATATTGCGCACGCACGCGGTGGTCATCGATTTTTAGGGCGCGATTGACGCTAAGTAGGTGCACTTTGCACGTGTGCATCATTTCTTGGAGTCGGGTTTTTATTTTTAAATGGATCATATCGTGACCGTTCAATTTGTTTAGGTCTAGGCTATGTGAGTTGAGGTTGCGTCTTGACAATTTTGTCAGTTGTTGGGCCCGAGCAGTTGCACGGAACAATGCTTGGACTAGGCGGTTACAACTATTGGGCCTTGACAGTTACGTCGGTTATTGGGCCAGAGCGGTTGAACAAAAATCGACGAAACATCAGTGTTGGTGATGACTCGCCAATGGACCTGAAAATCAAGCTGGAACAAGTCGGGATTCATTTCCGGCTCAAGTCAGCTCTTTAGGTAACCTCCATCTATTTGTTAGTATTCTTAATTCTATATTGGATTGGCAATAGGGGTGTCAACGGGTCGGGTAGTGTCCAAAATCCCTAGATCCGGATCTGACCTGTTTAACTAATCGTGTCTAGATCCTAAACCTGTACCCGGCTAATCAACGGGTAGACCTGATAAGAACCGTTTACCACACGGGTCTATTCAGTTGACCCGATCCGACCCAATCCGACTCAACCCGATCTGACCCGATAGACCCACTGGTACTATATATTACAGTATCGGATTGCGGGTAGACCCGACCCAACCCGTTGAATTTTAAACAGGTCTTCCCGGGTCTACCGTGTCCATATATACCCTTAACCCGGACCCGACCCGTTTATTAAACGGGTCTATCGTGTTGACCCGTTTATGACCGAACCCGTTTAACCCAGACCCAGACCCGCTAACTTCATGTTGGATCTGCCGTGTCGGGTCCAAAATTGTCAGCCCTAATTGACAATATGTTTATCCCTTACCTTATTTGGATGGGGAATTGTACAATGTATTTGCATGATCCCTAGCCTTGGTTCGGTGAATGGAATGGTATGACCAAGTAAGCTCAAGATAATTTTTATACCTACAATCAAAGTTGAATGTTGAGAGAGAACAAGCGAGTCCTCAATTCTAAATTGAGAAGAATTATGCTTTCTCAATTCTTGTCCACTATTTTCTTTTTGTTCTAATTTCTCAGAGCCTGGGTATCAGCATTAAGTTGGGATTGAATGTTATTATCAACGAGTGCACGTTGAGACATGTCTAAGAGGTTCATTGTATCATGAAAGCTAGATACTAACGAGGCCTGTGCATCAAGGACGACATCTATCACTTTAAAATCAGTACTGTAGACATGTCTTGAACCCACTCATATTGTGATTGGTATACAAGTTTTTCCAACCGATTGTGTTTTGTGTTATATTTTTACCACAGTTTAAAGCATAATTGATTCTACCTTTTAACTTTTGTTTGAAAGGATTTGTCACAATGATGATAATCAATGTCGAGGAGGCTACTAGAAAGCCAGACAAATTTAAAATATAGAACTTCAAGAGATGAAAGGATGTTGAGCGTATGTATTATCTCAAGATCCTCCACCACCTACGGATCCGTTAGACACGGATTCCAAAAAAGATAATGAGTTAGTCAAATATCTTGATGATGACTATAATTATCATGGAAAAATTTTATCACCTTGTCTATCAATGACCTATATGATATTTACTACAAAATCCAAGTATCTAGATAACTTTGGACTAGTCTAGAGAGTAAATATTGTAAAGATGATGCTGGTTTTGAGAATTTCTTATTGGAAACATTAAATTTTATATGGAGGAAGACAAGTCAGTGATTACCCACACACATGCATGAGCCTAAAATCATCAGTTAGAACATATATAAATTTTGATTAAATGCTTCAAACTCCCATAATGATTGAGAGATTACCTCGTTCTTGGATGATTGAGAGATTACCTCTTTCTTGGATGATTTTCATGGCACTCTTTAGTATAAACGAGAAGTCTTAACCCTGGATGATTTGCTTTCTTCTATTCAACTAGAAGAAAAAGGGCATCAATGGAGCTTGCAGACAACATGGTGTTTGGATCGTCGACAGAAGAGAAAGGGTGTTGATGTGGAGTTGTGGCGGCAGGCATAGCTGCATGCACACCTGCAACATGACATGGTGTTTGGGTCATCAACGGACGATAAACAGCATCAATGGGGCACTATGGTGGTAAGTCACTACACCAATTAGAGGAATAAACTACATAAATAAACGACAGACAAAATTTGTCCTTTAATAAACAACATATAGTGTGAGATGTGGAGCCCTGGCCATTGCATGGTTTTGGGGTGCACCATGTAAAAGAAATTAATAATTGTGTGTCATGTCTCCTCTGGATGTTTGGCTTGGCTAGCTTGATGCTCCCGATTACGTATGTGCTCTATCACTTCCGCGGCGCATAACACACTGGTATCAAAGCATGGGCCAGCCAAACCCATGGGAGAGCAGTTGAACAGTTGCAGCCAAGGTTCTAAAAAGCGCTAGGCGCTAGTCGGGCGGTGGGGGGCTGCCTAGCGCCTAGGCGGTCTAGGCGGGGCCTAGGCGGCGCCTAAGCGTTTTGCCTTTTTTTTAATTATTTTAATTATTATTTTGATATTAGATAATATATATATATATATATATATATATATATATATGTTTAAAAATTAATATAAGTTTAAGATTATCCCAAACCATTATTTTAAAGAACAAGTATATAACCATAATTCAAGATTGAGTGATTAACAAGAACAAAAGCAAACATGGTCCGCTTGGCCAGCCACAGCCCGCCTGGTCCGCCTGGCCAACCTCAACCCACCTGGCCCGCCTGGTCAGCCTCAGCCCGCCTGGCTCGCCTGGTCCGCTTGGCCAGCCTCAGCCCGCCTAGACCGCCTAGGCTGCCACCTAGCTCCGCCTGGGAGCTTGGCCGCTTTTCTGGAGCGCCTAGGGCCTAGGCGAGGCGGTGGGCGGCCGCCTAGCGCCTAGGCGGCCGCCTAGACCGCTTTTTAGAACACTGGTTGCAGCAGAGAAAGCTAACGATGACCAGTCAAAGCTCGGTAAGTCTAGTTCAAGGGGACGTTGATAAAAGTGGCGCAACAACAGTCCATATTGAAGGGTAGCAGTATTGGTGGGCCTCCTTCATGGTCTAACGGGGAGAATGTTGGGTCCAGTCCATAAGGTCGACCCAACTTACATGCGCATAGGAGATCAAACCTAACTGATCAGTCGGACCGACCAAAGGTCCTGATTAGTTTGGCATACATGAGTGGATAGATTTGGGAGACCCCATCTCCTATCCTATTAGGTAGAGGAGTCCTACGGCGATACGATTCTATTATTTAGAGTGCAAGCAAAGCAACCGGTAGCCCCACTATATAAGAGGAGCTAGGCATATCTAGAAGGAGATGTTCTGAACTCAAAAGGCTCGACCAAGAAAAGCGGAGGATATCCCCAGATACGCCATGCGCAAAGAGACCTAGGGAGATCAAAGCATTAAGCTCAAGGGATCGAGGGCGATATCAAGGAGTCCTCTGACTTCTCTGGATGTGTAACTTATCTTGTTGCTCCCAGTTACGTATGTGCCCCACCGCTTCCATGGTGCGTAACGACTATCTATTAAATGAAGCCAAAGGAATATGGCGGTGCTTTTGGTCTGTGTTCGTCACGTATATTTTTCGAGAAGCCAATCAGGTTCCGCTAGTGTTCGTCACCAGGCGCGCAAGAAATATATGTTTGGACTTCCAGGTATACTTACATGATTTATTTGCCCTTTTTTTTTTGGTATGAAGAAGGGGAGATCACAACAGATCTCAGGAAGCACCACAGCCTGGTGCAAGCAGGAGGCACCACATACCGGCTCAACTACAAACAGCCAAAAGGCTGAACAAGAAACCACCACCATCAACACCACCAGCGGGGGGGGAAGCACGCCGCCCATCTGCAGATCCAATAGAAAGAGGCAAAAGCCACCAACACCAACTACCCGACCGACCGTCGGCGGCGATAGGAACCCTAGACTAAGACTAAGAAAAGGAAAGATAAAAGCCAACAGAGACTTACAAAAACCAACGAACACAAAAACCAGATCCACAGCTGGATCCGTCTCCCTCGGTGCCGGCGACGATGCAGAGCCGCGCCGCGTCCCGATCCACCATTGCCAGCCCGAACTGCAAGGATCCACCACCACTCAAAGGAGGGGGCTGGAAAGACCACGGCATACATCGGCCGGGGTTCATATCCACCTTCTCCTCCATGAAACCGGCCGGAAACCCCTGATCCGTCAACGAAGACGCGACCCGATCGAAGGAGGGGCCGCCACTCGACTCTGAACTGGCGAACACAAAACCCGGCCGAGGGGGGGAACACACCTATTTACAGGGGGAAGGAGGTCCGGAGGCCACCGTCCACGAGCACCTGGCCTCCCCGGAGCCAGCGGCGGCGGCCGGGGAGGCCAAGAAAGCTGAAACCCTAACAAGTGGAGGTGTTCTCTACTTTTTTATCAGAACAAGAAAAAACAACGAATGCTCACACTAATCTCTTCTTCTGCTGTTCAATGTCTGGCTGTCGGTTTAGATGTGTAGTTCGTGATCGATCCGTCTGAGGAAACCTTTGGCTTCATCCGGCCATTGAATTTGATCCAACGGTGGACTCTGTTTCAAGAAAATTTAGTGGACTGGTAGCCCACCTGACAGTGACTTGATGTACACATGTTGGGCTTTGTTGAGTTGAGTCCAATTCATAGGCAGCCGGAGGCCCGAAAGGCAAAGGTGAGCAATAACTGTTCCATCTTTTTTTTGCTCTTTGTTTTTTTTTTTTGGAAAGTTTGATATAAGTCCTTTTAATGTATATTCTTTTTGAAGATGAATATATACTCTTTCTGGAGACGAATGTATACTTGTAGGGACCTTAGCTACTATAGCAAATTATGATGTCCTGCGGCTAATATTACAAAATAGTTAAGAACGTATACCTAAGTTGTCGTTTTTTTTTCTGGTAGGAACTATGGGGTTCTATTTTGGCGCCCAGTCCGAAAAATAGATAAATTGTTCTCATCTTGTGGGTTATTGCCAACCAAACATGAGCGCGCGCACGAGAGAGAGAGAGAGAGAGAGAGAGAGAGAGAGAGAGAGAGAGAGAGAGTCAATACACTGAGACGACAAAAGAGAAACCCGTCCAAAACATGAATATATAGCAAGAATCGTGAGGAGTTATTATCATTGGGTAATGCTATTTGAACATACAATAATTTGGAGTCACTCAGCCTTTTGACTTCGTTATTGACGATTGCCGAAGGATAGCCTCATCTTTTTCTTTGGTGCGATGATCTCACTTCTACCAGAAAGCAAATGGCCCAGCCAATATCCTAGCCAACTTGGCTAGGATGGATGGCGGTCCATGACATTTATGGTTAAATTTTTCTAGCGCAATCAATGCAAGTCATGGATGCAACTCGGAGGGAAATGGGACTTTGGTGCTATCCAAGACTTGTACATGATCATTGGTAGTTTGTCTTTTTTGTCGATGATGACTGTGATATCTTGCATTTTATAGCCACTTCTTATAATTAATTACAAAAAAAAAAGCTATTTGAATATAGACAACCCGCTGTAGGAGTGGGGCGCTAGCCAACGCTTAATGACGATTGGCATGAATCCTGATGCACTGAGTGCTGGCTGACATCCCCGCACCACAACGGGGTCTCTCGCGGATCGGGTTGTACTACAGTATGTTCACATAACATCGCGAAAGCAAATCACGGGCAGAGCCATATAGGGACAAGGGAGGCCACTTGCCTGGGAAAATTTTCAGCATATCTTGCGTACGCTACAACCGTTGCCTAGAGCCTATCAGCACGCTCTAGTTGCTGGGGGCCACTACCCCATGTGCTGGGACCAGCTACCCCATGTCTCTTGAATGGATGAGTGATTCTTTGATCACATATATTGAGAGAGATATTTTCAATAACATTAATATAGAGAAAATTATTCAACGCTTTTAGAATATGAAAACTCGTAGAGGACAGCTGCCTTAAGAAGACTTTATCAGTTATCCAAAAATGCATGTTAATTTTGTAATTGTTTTTTTTGTAGGCCAGGAAGTAATTTTGCAATTGTAAGTGCTACATTTTGTTATGAATTTTTGATAAGCAGATGGTATTTATTTTTATATTACTTTTTAATGTTTATGTTTATGCCCCCTGAGGAAAAATCCTGGGTCCGCCACTAGACCCCGCAGTTTGTAGCGTACGTAGGATGTGCTGAAAATTTTCCCCACTTGCCCGTCCTGAAATTCGAAAAAAAGTGCTTCAGAAGGGTCTCTCTTATCATTGTTGGATAATATATATTATTTTTTTAGAAGCGATAATATATATTTTGTATGTTGTTAGAAACTAGAAAGTGCTTAAACATATTCAAGGGAAAAAGAAAAAAAAAATGTGTGCTTATACATTCTAAAAGAGTATTACACTAAAACATTTTAAAAGATCGCCATGCTTGGTATCGACATGGTTACCGGTAATGTATCCAAAGGTCGGTTTGCTCGTGTGTGTGTAGAACTTCATACATCGAAACCCTTAAGCCAGGGGTTATGGGCGGATGTTGCGGGGTTTTCGTTCTGACAAGCTTTCCAGTACGAGAGTCTTCCCTTGTTTTGTTCATATTGTGCTCGTATTGATCGAACATATGACTGTAAATTGCAGGTTTCGGAAACCACCGGAGGAGGTTGGTGGCAATACTTCTTCTTCTCGTATAGTTCTCGTATTGTTCTCGTATTGATCGAACATTCGATCTCCTAATGACTTATCGTCCGATCTTGTGTGGATGGTGATTCCACCACGGCGGAGACAACACCGGGGGAGTGGAAGGCCACAGCAAGGCATGGGTAATAATGGGGAGCAAATTTGGGCCAGATTTCTGGTTCTAAGCCGGGAACAATTCCTGAAATTGCAAAGCCCCCGATTAGTAGGCGAAACCGTAGTGAATCGTTCTTTCCGAATGATGGCCCGCCGTTAAGTGGCTTGGGGGTTCCAGGTCCGGCATTTCCTCTAAATCCTACGTAATAACATTGGGAAGCCAACGACCCACTGTATTTGGGCTCCGGTATCTTCTAGCGAAACTCCGGCTACTACGTGTCTATATAAAGGTGCTTTGTGTTGAAAGATTAGTCCCACCTCGGTAAAGTAGAGGGCGGAAACGATCCTTATATGTATGATGGGACCTCATCTCAATACCTGGGTTTTGAGATTGAGGATATCTCATATGGTATCAGAGCCTAACCGTAGACTCACCTGCCCCCACCTCGGTAAAGTAGAGGACGAAAATGATCCTTACATGTATGATGGGACCTCATCTCAATACTTGGGTTTTGAGATTGAGGATATCTCACACTTTGGAGACTAGGAATGTCGTTGTGTACGATGGTCCACTATTCCAACATGACAATGATCTTAGGCTGGTGTCAGATACGAGTCCAACTATCCCAAAGATGTTTTTCTCTTCTTCTCCCAATCATGATGGTAATCAAGCTGGTCAACTGTCGTCCGGCGGGCGTAGCTCCAAGGGGAGACGGAAGAGGGGTCACCGCTCAGTGTCCGGAAATCCATTAACTTCTGACCCTATGACAACATCCAATTTGGCAGCTCATAAGCTATTGCTTCACAAATTTAAGTCGAGGTGGTTCTGGAGAAGGAGGCTTTGCAATTGGAGATGCCTGTTCGATCGGAGGCTAATGCCGAGACAGGTTCTGGTGAAAATGTTCAAGGAGAGCTTAGTGGCTCTATAGGTCAAAAACGCAGGAAGGAGATGTTTCTGTTCGATTTTTTTACTTTCATAGTTATATGATGAAGTTCCTTATTTGAAATTGTCGGGGTGCTAAGAAGAAGGCTTGTATGAACCATTGTCGTTTCTTGATAAGGACTCAGCTGGTTCATCGATCTGTTATGTCTTGTGGAAACTCACTTGTCGCGAGTGGTCGTTTTTCAGCATTGAAGCTTCCAGTCGCTTAGGTGGTATCTTGGTTTTATGGAGAATGGAGGACTGTACAATGGCTTTTATCTCTACAAATCACCAAGCAGTTATTGGCATTATTCTTGATGAACAGAAACAATTACTTCTCTTTGTTGACATTTATGCTGCTACCTCCCTTTCTGAGTGCAGGTCACTAAGGTCGTTACTGGCTGCTCTCAACTCATTACCGTTTCCCATTCTATTGGCGGGTGACTTTAATGTGCTACTCTCTCCTGAGGATAAGATGGGTGGAAAACCTTTCATTGTTGATGTGGCCGTAGATGAGTTCCGTCAATTTATTTTTTCTTATAATTTGGTTGATCTTGGTTTCTCGGGTACGTTGTTTACTTGGAGAAACCAACAAAGTGGTCACCATCATATATTTGAACGGCTCGATCGGGCATTTGCTAATAATCACTAGTTAAATGCTTTCTCTGAAACTCAGGTTCAGCACTTAGGAAGGGTAACTTCAGATCATTGCCCCCTTTTGATAGATTCATCTCCATCCTTACAATTTGGGACTCAACCTTTTCGGTTCGAGCATTTTTGGTTACGACATCCCGACTGGCCTCGATTTATAGCTTCTGTTTGGGAGGAGAATTCGGGTAGCTTCCCTCTAGTTCGGCATCTTCATTTTTCCTTGTGCCTTCTTCAATCGACAATTGCCAAATGGAACTGAGAAACTGTTGGTTGGTTGGAACATCGGCTAACGGGTATCTATTTCCATATTTCTCAACTTCAAGTGCAAGAAGCTATAACTGGATTGCCTGTGAAAGAGAATCATCAGCTTCTTCAGCTGTTAGCGTCCTACCATAATTATCAAAGCTTAATTGAACTCAAATAGAGGCAAAAATCCCGAGTTCAATGGTTGCAAGAAGGGGATAGGAATGCAAAGTTTTTCCATCGATCCACCTTCCTTCGTCGAAAGTATAATCATATTTATTCTTTATGTGACGGGGAGCATGAGGTCACAACTGATCGAGAAGGTATGGAAATTATTTTGTTATGACATCTGTATCCTCCATTGAAATCAAAGCCACTCTTTTTGTTATGGTCCATAATAAAGCGCTAGGTCCGGACGGATATACACCTGATTTTTACATTACCAATTGGCATATCATTGGAGGGGACGTGACTAATGCTGTCAAGGAATTCCTTCTCACCAATCACATGCCTACACAATGGAAGACTATGTTTCTTGTTTTACTTCCTAAAATGGCTGAAGCTTCTAGACCGGAACATTATCGTCTAATTAGCTTATGCACGATCTTTTTTAAAATTGTTGCAAAGACCCTCGTTAATCGGCTCCAGCTAGTCATGCCCAAACTAATCACAAAGGAGCAATCTGTTTTCATTAAGGGCGAAATATCCCTGAGAATATTATGCTCACTCAAGATATTCTTCATTCCATGGAATATCGACACCTTAACAAGTATATGTTGGCTTTCAAATTAGACATGGCTCATGCCTATGATCGTATGAATTGGGAGTTTCTCTATCGGGTACTCCGTCGTTATGGCTTTGCTACTCAATGGATATTCTTGGATTCAAGTTTGCATTAGCTCTCCTTTGTTCTCTATTTTACTCAATGATACTCCATCACCTTGGTTTAATTCGGAGAGAGGGATTCATCAAGGGGACCCCCTTTTGCCTTGCTTGTTTATTCTTGGAGCTGATGTCCTTAACTGCAATATTATTCGAGCTCAAGAACGCGATCACCTTGTAGGGATTAAGGCCAAGAGGAATGCAAATCCTCTTGGGGTGTTATCCTTTGCCAATGACATGTTAGTGTTTTCTCAAGACTCTTCGATGCAAATGGAAACAATGTTTTGTATTTCCCTCAGATATGAGAATGTTTCTGGTCAAGCTATTAATTTCGCCAAGTCATCAATGATATATGGAAAAAAATGTGTCTCACTCCCAACGTCATCTGCTATCTTCTCATTATGGGAATAAGGAGTGTACAAGACCTCTTCAATACCTCGACATACTAATCTCGGGTAAGCGGCTATTTGCTAAGGATTTGATGGGAATTGTTTCAAAGGTGCTCACTAAATTAGCTGGATGGAAAGCTCGATCCTTGTCTTTTCCTGCCATGATTACCTTGATCAAATACACATTATCTGCTATTCCACTGTTTCTCTTTTCTGACAATTAGCTACCAACTTCTCTCACATCCCTTGTTGAGAAAGAACGTTGGTTTTTATGGGCTAAATCTTCCACGATGAATGGTCTTCATCTGATTAATTAGGCTACTACCTGTCAACAGGTAGCACTCGGGGGGCTTGGTGTTCGTCAATTGGATTTGGCTAGCTGTTATGATCAAACGGCTTTTGGATATGCTTAACTCTCCGCATAGCTTTTGGCGGGGTTTTTGTTTTGACAAATACAAGTTGTCTAACAAATTGTGGGATTGGCACTCTAGTAAACAATGCTCATGGATTTGGCAGTCGTTGAGACCTGGATTACCTTATGTTAATGCACACTCCGTTCACTTGGTCTGGAAAATGGCTTTGTTTGACTTATGGATTGTTGCTTGGGCGAGCCCAATTCCTTTTGCTTTTCTTCCCATTACTTTCAATATGAAACTAACCGAGGGGTTAGTCTTGATTCTGACTTAATGCTGCCGGGTGTAAGCTAGAATTGAGAGCTGATTCTAGACATCTTCCCTTCATATTGGAGCATGATTATTATCTCAATTCTCATTTTATCCAACACACTAGAGTGTCCATTGATTTGGGCCCCAACTGAGAAAGCTATGGTCATAATCCGTGAAGCTTATACTCTGGTTGCATTGGGTGAGCTACCTCTGATTAGCAGGCCTTGGCAGACACTTTGGAAAGTTGATGTTGTTAGATTTGATGTGGTCTACAGCTCGTAAAACCCTAGATTTGGCTGTATATGTTTGATAGTTTATTTAGGATTGTATAAAGGTACGTATTATTATACATGTTCTGTTTACAGAACTTAAGGAGCCATGGCTATATAGTAGTCTATCTGAGTGAGAGACTCAGTGGATCGGTCATATGAGCCTAAATTGTTCGCAGCTCTGATTTGGGTTGGTCGCCCTATCAGGATAAGCTGTTAGAATGACAGAGAATGAGAATTTCCATAATGGTCATTACCAAGCACAGTGTCTGTGACCGAACGGAACCAACACGGTGCACAGATCGGTGAGCAGACACCGATGCACATAGCCGTGTTTCTGCTTAGGGTAATCTGTCCTAAACCCTGAGGAACCGTGATCGGTGGACTAACCAGTTGTGTGTAACTTTGGTTCACCAACGTGTGAGGGATCTAACCATGACCCAATACCACGGTGCACTGGGTTACCGAGCTGGCGTTGCATCGGCACGCCACTATTGTAGGCCATCCACATCCTTATTGAGAGGTGCGTTCCTTAGTATGACATACACCGCACTAAACCCAGGCCTGGTAGTTAGCAGTTGAGCTGTTAACCGGATCCAGTTGCTTGGCCAAAGCGATCGGAGGTGCGATGTGATAGTCAACCTGGAAGGAACCTAGTCATATAGTCACTCGAGTCTAACGGTGCTCTCCACCGCTCGAGTTGACTCATGACACCAAGTGGAGGGACATCGTATTACCAATACTAAGTGGAGAGCAGGCGTATGCGAGAGAGCTTAATAAGTCTGGGAGAATTGGAGTGCAGCCTGTGTCGCACTTTGGATGGCCATGCAGGTTAACTGGGACCCAGAGGATTAACAAGGACACTATGGTAGTGTGTCGATCGGGTTTGGTTGGAAGCCATGAATCCTAATCCCTGAAGGTTCCACCCTATCCACGATCATTACGGATCATTACTTTCTCCTTGTCTCACAGAATATTATGAGTTGAAAAAATAATGCATAATCGTCCTGTGTTCCGTGAGTGCATCGCACTAGAGCATGGTGGTTGCACAGGACTAAGTGTGTTCACTAGGGGGCAACCCCAGAGTAGTGTAGAGACATACGATGTTGCCATTATACCATGAGGAGTCCATTCTGTGTGTGCGTGTTGCACTAGAACACAAAATGCGAGTTTAGTAATTTTTTACTATGGGGCACCCTACTTTTTACTAAGGGCACCCCAGTAAATAGTAAAAATACTATTCATCATCCTATGGTGTATTGACTTGTTGCTGATGTCGATGAGGTGCCATAAGTGTTAGGGTGTATTATCGTGCACATAGATGGGTCATGCATAGTCCCGCATGAGGTGAACGACCACTAGATGCATGGGGGCATTTTGGTCATTTCAAAATGTCCCGTATGCCCTAATGGCCGCCATCCTCACTAGGGCTAGCTTGCATGACCATCAAACTTATAATTAAGGGATTAATTCAGATTTAAAAGATTTTGAATCATCTCCTTAATTGTAATAATTTTAATATGGCAACTAGTAATAAAAAGGGGCATTGAATTTGAGAGTAATGAGATGGAGAGAGAGAGGAACAGTTTTCAAATGGCAAGGGAGAGTGAGGGGCATGAATTTTTCAGATTTAAAATGATGCATCCTTCTCAGATTTTCGAAGAAGAACCAAACCCCCTTCTCTTATGGTTCGGATTTTTGCCATCTCTCTCTCTCTCTCGGGTTCATCTCTTCTCTCTCCCTTATCTTCTTCTCCAAGTGTGTGTGTGAGATTGATGGAGATCGCTTGCACTCTGAGGCACTCAGAGATTAGAGTGCAAGGATCCGGAACGATATGTGAGATCGGGTGAATCCGAAGAGATCCATTTCTCTCTTGCGCGAGGATCCCGCTCGTGATTGCTACCCAGATTTAACGGACAAATCTGCACTGTTTTGATCACTGTAGGATCTATAGAAGTCCAAATGACTTCAAACTAGATACAAATTCTTGGCGTTGAAGTCTTCTTTCCATCAAATCAAGTTTCACTCCATTCCGATGTCGAGACAAAAAGTTACAGTCTTCGCACTGAAGTGTGTTCGTGCAGATCCGAATTCATCTTCATCAACATTGAAGAAATTCCTCGCGGTGTTAAATCCCGCACGAAGGTATAACCTACTAACCCCTAGATCTATCATAATGCATACATATAAAATATGTTAATCATTTCGGTAGATGACTATAGGGGTTCGATTCGTATTCATTTTACCATTTGCACATATTATTAATATGAATGAAAATTTTAAAATGCACCGCACACCGAAATGATTCTCGGGATCAACTCCACCTTCCGTTGCGCCTCCGATATCATTCCAGCAGATGTTTCTCTTACAGTGCAATGCTTTGGGTGAAAATTGTTCTACGAAAAACTACCCACCAAATAATATCTACATCGTATTGGTTTTCCCATTTCACTTGCTTGTTCACGGTGCCCTTCCGAGATTGAGAACATCAACCATGTTTTGTTTACATGTAACTATGCTTGGGCGGTTTGGAATTGGGTATTTAACAAAGCTCAAATTAATTTCCCCGTTCCTTCAAACCTGGGTGAACTTATCCGGCATGTTAATTCCTTCCCTCCTTTTAGCCCAAGTACAAATCGTCGATTGCTTGGATTTATGTTGACTACCTTATTGACCATTTGGAAGAGTCGAAACACATACGTTGGTTTTTGAAGGTTGCATAGAACATTTTGATTATGTGGGTCGTTGTATCTTTTACTCCTATATGAAGTACAATAATCTCGGTCGAACTCAGCAGAGGTTGCGAAGGACTACCTTTGTTCGTGTCAAATGGAAACCCCCACTGACTGGAGTCATATCTCTTAACTTTGATGGTTTCGTGCATCCCCTTTAATCTTGTTCTGGCTATGGTTTTTATGTTTGTGATACTACATACTAGATGGTTGTGGGCCTCTTCATACTACTTTTTTCTTTGTCGCGGAGAAGCTCGCCCTACTATTTGGGCTTCAGTGTTATTCGTCTTATTTTGCCCTTTAATTAGTCTAGATTGTGGGAGATTCTCAGGTCGTTATAAATTCATTGCAAAATCCTGATTATGGTGATCCAGTTATACAGGAATGTCGGTATCTTTTTAGCCAGACTTCTTCTGGGCAGATCGGTCACATATATCATGAGGCAAATCAAGCTACTGACTTTCTAGCTAACTATGGCTGCCATATGGCTCAGAGCCACTTACGATGGGGCACTTCTCTTGGGGAGTTTCGACAGATACTGCTTCAGGATTGGGTGAGGACCTACTGGTCTCGTTTTATCCACGATCTTGGCTGAGTTGGTAAAGGGTGTGATATTGTGTTTTTCTTTTTGGTTTTAGTGTAGTTTTGTCTACCCAAAAAAATATTTAAAGAGTATCCCTGGCAGGGGTGTCCTTAGAAGTTTCCAATATTTCTAAAATAGAATTACCACAATGTAAGATATTATATATAATCTTGAATCAGTGGAACATATTAAATGCACAAATATAATATGCTAACAATGTTTTAAAATTAAGAACACATAAATTGATTTAGTGTTTGCTTATAGCGGGCTTCATTTAACCGCCAATTAAAACTTTGCGTTGGACCAAGTACATTTTCAATTTAGTACCGATTTAGGTTTTAAAACATTTGGTCATGTGGAGCTTAGGTCCGGTCATATTTCATTTTCCTTACTCGACTAAACACCTAATCCAATATGGTTTCCTCATAACCGAGTGTGAAGGAGTTTGGGCGATAATTGAGCCCGAGGCTTTAGGTCTATAGGGATTTATTCAACCGCCGACAAAGATTCTAGGTGTAGAGGGAGAGGTCTTGGTCTAAGACCTGAGTCTGAAATATTTTCTCCTAATTTGTCGTTTGTCACGTACAAAAGGTACAAAATCCTAGCACTATAGGATTTATAATATTGGCAATCGCTTTATAATCTTGATGTCCAGTAACTTGGTCCCCTACAAGAAAAACCTAACTCTGCCCCTGAAACAAATACTATCGGTTTACTAAAACGATGGTGTTCACTTATCAGCAGTTGATTACGAATCCACTAGAGATCAATGTGTTTTATTTTGAGATGTTAGGAGATGATGGCTAAGGTTTGGAGAGAATTGAATGATCTTCATTGAGGGACTAAGCCCAATATATGTGTACAACATAGAACTCGACCCAACTGTACATAGAACCCGACCCATCTATACATTAACATTAACATTAACACTCCCCCTCAAACGTGGATCATGAATCAAGAGTTTGCTGATAAAATACCGAAAGCGAGTGATGAAGTCATCAATCTGCTCCATAGAGTGAATGAATTGTAAGAAGATGGTATAGGCGAGAAAATCCTGACGAATTTAGTGACAGTCAACTCAATATGTTTGGTGCGCTCATAAAAGATCGAGTTGCTAGCAATCTGAATAGCACTCTGGTTTTCACAAAAGAAAAGAGTAGGCTCGGAGATCACAACGCCCAAATCAAGAAGAAAGTGATGTAGCCAGATAATCTCTGCGATGGTGGAAGCCATAGTCCTATCTTCGGCTTTGGTACTGGAGCAAGTGACAAATTCTTGTTTCTTACTATGCCAAGAGATGAGGGAGTCACTAATGAACACACAATAGCCGGTAATAGAACAACGAGTCGCCATATCTCCTTCTCAAACTGCATCGAAGTAAGCACACAGTACTAGCAAAGAGGTGGAGGGAAAAATCAGCGAATAGATGATGGTACCCCGTAGATAACGGATGATCCAAATAATCACTATATAGTGAACAGAGCGAGAAGTCTGAACAAACTGGCTGATAATGCCAACAACATGGTAATATCTGACCTAGTCATGGTGAGATAAACGAGCATCCCAACCAACCTCTAGTAGTAGGAGACATCCTAGAGAGGCTTACCATCTGTAGATAGGAGCTTCAAGTTGAGCTCCATTAGTGTGTCAGCAGTATGAGAGTCAGTGAGAGCAACATCGACAAAGATGTCAGAGATATACTTCTACTAGGAGATAAATAATCCACGAGCTGATCGGGTAATCTCAAGGCCAAGAAAGTAGCGAAAAGGGCCCAGATCCTTCATCTCGAACTGACCCTGAAGATGACGCTGAAGGGACGCTATGGTGATACTGTCATTTCCGGTGATGATCAAATCATCCATATACAGAAGCAAAATAGCAATACTCTGACTTGATGAGCAGGTGAACAGAGCATAGTCAGAATATCACTCTATAAACCCAGCTGCCAGAACTGTAATGCAGAATCACTTAAACCAGACACGAGGGGCCTGCTTAAGCCCACAGATAGCCCGACACAGACGACAGACGTGGCTGGAAGGAGCAAAGATGCCCGGTAGAGGAGCCCTGTACACCTCCTCTGAGAGGTCATCATGGATAAAGGCATTAGTTACATCTATCTGATGAAGAGGCCACCTTCGATTAGTTCCCACAGCTAAAAGGGTGCGAACAAGTGGTCATCCGAGCAACTGAAATAAACGTCTCCTCATAGTCAATCTCATACTTTTGGAGAAGACACGAGAAACAAAGTGAGCCTTATGTCGTTCAATAGAACTATCAGGTCGACTCTTAACCATGAAGATCTATTTGCAGTTGACAGGCACCATGCTAGAGGGATAAGGAACCAAGTCCCATGTCTGAGTCCGCTAAAATACCTCAAGCTCCCTTATCATGGCTTATCACCACTCTGGGTGCAAAACTGCCTCACGGTACGATTGGGGCTCCCGATGGATGTGGAGAGCAGTGGAAAGTCCTGGTAGGATGAAGAATAGTAATCAAAAGCATAGTGTCTAGAGATGTCGAAAGAGGCAGAGGTAAAAGCGGAATAGCCAAACCTGTTAGGAGAGTAGTCATATTTGTCAGGAGAGTGATGTTCCCGCGCAGGGTAGCACCGAACAGGACCAGAATCCACGACCGAAGATGAAGGAGCAGCTGCTGGTAGAGGAGTACCAGTAGAGACAGTCTCAGTGGGAGGGACTTTGGAGCGACGAGTGTAGTCACACATAACATGCGGGGGGTTAGAGGTGGCGGGGGTGGTGGAGGGGGCGGGAAAGGTGGCGATGGAGGTGAAGAAGGTGATGGAGACAGGAAAGGTAGGTCAGACGAGGGAGACGATAAGAATAACAGAATGGAAAGGACTGCTGATAGCATAGACTGAGATAGAAAAGGTGGAGAAAGACCTTACGATTCAGGAGAGAAGAACGAGACATTCTCAACAAAGAAAACATAGCGGGAGACACGAATTTGGCGAGCTAAGAGATCATAGCACTGATACCCTTTGTGTTCCCGACTAAGACCCAAGTGAACATATTTGACAGACCTGGTAGAAAGTTTGTTATGTTCATGGGGAGATAGAAGTACGAAACACGTACACCCAAATGTGCGAAGATAAGAATAGCCAGGTGGACTGGAGTAGAGACACTCGTATAGAGTAGTACCAGAAAGAGCAGAGGATGGAGTGATACTGATGAGGTGAACAACCGTCATAACAGCTTCAGCCTAATAGGAGTAAGGAACAAAGACAGAGAGAAGCAAAGCTCGTGCTGTCTCAAGGACATGACAATTCTTGCATTTGGCAACTCCGTTCTACTCATGGGTGTGGGGACGGAGGTGAAGAGTGCCTTGAAATTAAAGAATCTTGCGCATCTCTGAGGAGAAATACTCGTTGGCACAATCAGACTGAAATGCCTTGATGCGCCAGCCAAATTGAGTATGAATCATAGTGATGAATATTCGATAAATATGGAGAATCTCAGACCGATAACACATAAGATAAACCCAAGTACACCAAGAATAGTCATCGATAAAATATATATAATACATAAAACCAGAAAGAGAGGCAACAGGCGTATGACTCTAAATGTCAGAATGCACTAAATCAAAAAAGGATGACAGATCGGGAAGTATTAGCAAAAAATGGAAGAGCTAGATGCTTTGCCAATCGATAACTTGTACAGATAGAGAGGGAAGAGAACACATGACCCAAAGCGCTAGAATAGAAAATACTTTTGAGTCCATCAATAGATAAATAACCTAACATTTTGTGCCACAAGTCGACATTAGAGGTAACAGACATGGTAGATACAACAGGAAGAGGGGAAACATAGAGATGGTCCATTTGGTACAGTCCTCCTACTCTACGGCCTAGCCCAATCCTCTGACTCATCTGTGAATCATGCACAATATAAACAAAAGGGGTAAAGGTGACAGTCAGTCCAGAGTCGCAAATAGAACTAATGGAAATTAGATTAATATTAAGACCAGGGACATGATAGACATGGGGTAGGGTCAGGCGACTAAAAATATTTGAGGTAGTGGTAATGGATCCACACTACGAAATGGATACGAGAGTCTCATGCACAGTGCGAACCTCCAAGTGGGTGGACGCATTAGTACAATCGATAAGCACAGTAGAGTCACAGGTTAGGTGACATGTGGCACTCGAATCGAAAACTCATAGGGCAATAGTACCAGAGGTGGCAGACAGGCTATGAGCAGTCGAGGAGTCGGCAGAGACGAGTTAGCGAAGGAGGAGCTCCTTATGTCGCTGTAGACGCTCCGGCTTAGGTGGAGATGGTGCAGTGGTAGCAGCGGGTGATGCCGGAGTCACTGTAGTTACTGCTACAGTGCCACCATAGTGGTGGAAGGAAGACTGACCACGTCTACGGCTCCGTCCACCTGGACCACCACATCGGTCGTTATGGAAAGTAGGAACCCAGCGTGAGTCTCACTCGTCCAAACCACCAGCGGGGGTTGCAAGGAGGACTTGTGGGACATTCATGCTTCATATGATCAAACTCCTTGCAGTAATGACAGAAGACAAGCCCATCAGATAAGCTAACGGCCAGGGTGCTGTCTAGTCCTGGAGCAGATGGAGGAGGACGAGTACTGTGAGTCTGAATATGAATCTCCTTATCGACCAAGGCTAGCAGGGCATCCTCTAGAAGAGGGAGAGGCTCATGGTATAGGAGCTGAGCAGCAATAAGAGCGAAGTCCGACCGAAGCATGGCCAAGAACTGGTGGAGGTGGCTCTCGTCAAGGTAGTGCTGGAAGTTTCTGGAGCATAGGCAGGCACACCGCTTAGGAATCAAAGAGTCTAGCTCATACCAGTAAGCACTCATCAGAATGAAGAAGTCCTGAATCATATGCTCCCCGTGACAAGTAGACTGAGACTCATAAATAAGCTGATACCAGTGTGCACCGCCACGCGAGAGGAACTAGTCCCAGAGATACTCCCACATCACGCGTGTTGTGGGATGGCGGTCAATGAGTGCGAGGAGTGAACAAGCAACGAAGTCCAGGATATAGACCCAGATGGCTTGGTCATGGCGACACCATGTAAGGGTAGCCGTGGCAGTAGCAGCAACAGACGATGCACCGTTGGCAGTAGCACTACTGGTGATCGAGGAGGAGTCAGAGGAGGCAACGAGGGTTGGGTCCTCACAGGTGATGTGACCCCAAAGATCACGGGTAGAGAGAGCAGCCTCGATGGTGAGCGATCAATTAGGCCAGTCGTTGGCCGACGCCAGCTAAAAGAGGACCGCCTTCAGTGGCAGGGAGGTAACGATGACGGGAGGCACGGTACAAGACGCCATGGAGACGAATGATTAGGTAAACCGGGACCGGAATGGGATGGGGATCGGAGGATCGATGGGAAGAAGGCCGGGGGTTGGCTTCGAGTGGTGCCAGGTGGATGAGAGAGGGCTAGGGGGTGTCGGGTGGAGAGGGGAGGAGCCGGGTGGGGTCAGGATGGAGAGGGGAGGCCGGGTGGGGTCAGGATGGAGATGGGGGGAGCCGGGTGGGGTCGGGATGGAGAGGGGAGGCCGGGTGGGGTTCGGGATGGAGAGGGGAGGCCGAGTGGTGATCGGGTAGAGAAGGGGGGTTGGGGTTCAAGATGGAGAGGAGAGTCTGGGTGGGGGGATCGTGTGGGGTTCAGGAGAGGGGAGGCCGGAGGAGGGGATCATATGGGGTTCGGGATGGAGAAGGGAGGTCAGAGGAGATGCCGATGCTGGAGTAGGTGTCGTCGTCGTTGCCTTCACCGCGGAGAAACCCTAGAGCTCTGATACCATATTAGGAGATAACGGCTAGGGTTTGGAGAGAATTGAATAATCTTTATTGATGGACTAAGCCCAATATATATGCACAACATAGAACACGACCCGACTGTACATAGAACCCGACTCATCTATACATTAACAATTTAACATTAACATAGGACTTGCAACTTCCAGGAATTGGTCTCATTTCCATATTCTTTCCATTTGATCACCAATTACCATGGGATTTACAAACCTAGTGGCACATGGTTCTTGTGACTTGCCACTCTCAAGAGTTTGGCCCATTTCAATGTTCTTTCCAGTAGACCACCATGCACCATGGTACTTACAAACTTTCCCACACCTGGTGTACATGTGCTCATTCTCATTTTCTTTCTATTAGACCACCAGGTGCCAGGGGATTACAAACCTTCCCACACCTGGTATTGCATGTAAACCTGTGCATACTTTCACAATGAGGATGGTAGAGGTACAGTGGCATCTATAACTGCTATGTGTTAGTTTAGAAATGAATTCTTATGATGAAAGCATGTAATTGTATATAATAACAGGTGTGAGAAGGTTTGTAAATCCTTGGGGTGCAAGTTGGGTCTGGTTGGTTTGGGTTTGAGCCAACCCGAAACCCAACCGAACAAGTTCGGTTCTACCATATTGAAACTTGAACAAATCCGAATTGGGCATGGACCTGAACCGACCTGACCTTATCGACCCAACCCAAACTAAGATCAGGTTGTTAGTTGGCCTAAAACAATAACTAATGGCTATTGGCTCTTTACAAGCGAGTCCGAGGCCCACATTTCAGCCTTAGCTACATGTTGAGTTCTCGTGGTAGTTGCTTCAATGTTAGCAAACAACAAGCAGTTACTTATGTACTAGTGTGCTTGATGTAGCCCCAAGTCGAAACCCGTGACATATATATATATATATATATATATATATATATATATAGAGAGAGAGAGAGAGAGAGAGAGAGAGGGATGATACGTTGCGCTGTGCGCTGTCGAGAGAAAATGAGCTGCGATTGTCAGCCGTCCGATCAAGTGTAACCAAGGGCTGAGATTCACCCGTGAACAGGGAATTACAGTAACAGCGATTACAGTTCTCCCGTGAACAGCGAATCCAGCCCGGCTCGCCCTCCTTCTCCGACTCCGTCACCACCTTCCCTCCTTCTCCGACTCCTGCCCCGTCCGCCCTTCTTCTACGACTGCAGTTCCGCCCCGCCCTCCTCCTCCGAGTCCAGCGCCGCCCCTCCCTCCTTCTCCGATGGATCGTTGTACCGGGGACCGGAGTCAGAGGAAGTGGGGTCGGAGTCGGAGAAGGAGGGCGGGTCTGGGGCCGGAGTCGGAGAAGAAGGGTGGGTCGAGGCGGGGCCGGAGTCGGAGAAGAAGGGCGGGGCATGGCCGGAGTTGGAAAAGGAGGGCGGGCCGGGGCCGGAGTCGGAGAAGGAGGGCAGCGTCGCTGTCGGAGAAGGAGGGAGGGGCCGGAGTCTGAGAAGGAGGGCGGGCCGGGGCCGGTCGGAGCCGTTCACCGAAGAGCCCCTCAGCTCGGGACGATGGCACGCAGGATTCGCTGTTCACGGGAGAACGAATCGCTGTTACTGTAATCGCTACAGTAACAGCGATTTCGTTTTTTTTGGGGTGAATCTCAGCCTTGGTTACACTTGATCGGACGGCTGACAATCGCAGCTCATTTTCTCTCGGCAGCGCACAGCGCAACGTATCATCCCTCTCTCTCTCTCTCTCTCTCTCTCTCTCTCTCTCTCTCTCTCTCTCTCTCTCTCTCTCTCTCTCTCTCTCTATATATATATATATATATATATATATATATATATATATATATATATATATATATATATATATGTGGACTAATATGTATAAGTTCGGCTCACAGGTTGGGGGATCAAACCGATTCCCTATCTGAAACTGAACCGTATCTAGTCGGGTCCACAAAACTTAGAACCAAATCAACCCATTTAGTCAAAATACCAGAACCAACCCGACCTATTTTGATCGGATTGGGTCGGTTCTTTGCTTTTCCCGACCTAAGTTGCATCCGTAGTAAATCCCATGGCACCTAGTGGTCTAATAGAAAGAATTTGGGAACGTTCACAGTCCCTGGGAGTTGCAAATTCTAAGGAACAAAACACAGCCTAAAACAAAAAACAACCATTACAGTTACTTATTAAAACAAAGGGTTATTTTGTCTTTGCCCCAAATTTTGTCTTGAAATAAACTTTACCCCTCATATTTCATTAATTAGACTTTACCCTCCAAAACTAACTGTTCCGTCAGCTCACCCCCCAAAACTGTATTTATTTTCCGTCAGCTCACCCTTTCTCTTCGATGGTTTTTTTTTTTTTTTTTTTTGGGGGGGGGGGGTAAAGTCAAATTAATGAAATATGGGAGGTAAAGTCTAATTCAAGGCAAAGTTTGGGGGGTAAAGTCAAAATAACCCTAAAACAAAAACCAACAAACCGAAAAGGTAGTCCGATTTGTAGTGCTAGAGAAGGGATGCTGAGTCTCCTCCGCTTGACCAAGACATGCGGTCGGCAAGTGGGTCCATGGAGTATCACACGCTCATGATAGAATTGATGACCTTAATTCTTTAGGTTTTTTCCAAATTGATCTAGGTATGGGACGGATGAGTCCGGATTCGTCATTTAAGAATTTTCAGATTTTGTTTGCAACAAGCTAGTCTTTGGCTGTTTGGTAGAGTTTCAGTAGTCGGATGGGGATAAAACTTGGTGGGGTGTTGAATTAGATGTTAGGAAGATCTGATCTAAATTTGGGATCAATCAGACCACTGTATGAGAAGTTATAGATAAAACAAGATACAAATTTTCAAAAAACTAGCTAGCAAAACATTCTTAATAGAGCTTGAAGGTTTTGGTCGATGGTGATGATGGTTTCAGGTTATGGGGTTAATAGATGTAAAGAAAATTAAGAAAAAGAGAGAAATAGCTGAGAGAAAGAAGATCATGTAAGATCACATCTCCCCTCGAGTGGGTCTCCAACTGCTAACACCTATTCTTTGCGTGCGAGTAGGCACCCGTTGAAATGTGCTTTATGTGCGGGCGGGTGTTGAGCAAATAGTCCCACATTGCCTAGTGGTGGGAGTTTCATGTCTTCATATACCTATTGCCCCGTTCCCACACAATCTGTTTTGAGGGGGCACGAGATTAGTGACTTGGTATCAGAGCAAAAACCAAACACATCAGGTTTCTTCCAAGCCAGAACCAAGAAAATTGAATTGGACTATCACTTCATTCGCGAGCACATCATTTCCGGATGACATCGAATTCTCTTTGTTCCCTCGTCTGATCAGCTGGCTGACTTGCTCACCAAAGAACTCCTGAAACAACCACTTGAAGTTCTACGAGCCGGTCTCATCTGTCTCCGGCCGCCAAGTAGATCCAACATGATCCTCGTATTCTGGTTGTTTTAGTAGCTTTCATAACAAGCATTGCAAATATTCCTTGTGCTCACCTTGTGAAATAACAAGTATCATATTACATTGGATTATTTTGACTTTGCCTCCCAAATTTTGCCTTTAATTAGACTATACCCCATTCTTTTCATTAATTAGACTTTACCCCCCGAAACTGACAGTTCCGTCAGCTCACCTCTCAAAACTTTATTTCTTTTCCGTCAGCTCAACCTTTCTCTTAGATGAAGAGCTGACGGAACAGTTAGCTTTGGGGGGGTAAAGTCTAATTAATGAATTACGGGGGGTAAAGTCTAATTCCAGACAAATTTTGGGGGGCAAAGTCTAAATAACCCTATTACATTCTGTATTGTTGCAATTTAAAAATGATAAATATACCGTATTTTAAACATTTGCACGTAGTTTATTCCTTTCACTCTCAAACGGGTGTGTAGAACATACTACCAAGAGCGTGCATTTAGCACTTGCGCCCCGTGCGACTGCTCTCTACGAAGGATAAACAGACGGGTTGACAGCCGCTTGAAGACCAGACTCGCGGAGATCGCCGCCGCCGCCGCCGGGAACATACCTCCTCCCCTCGCCGCCCCTTCTTTCTAATGATCGTTCCTCCTCATATCTCCAGATTCTCCACCAACTTCCGATCTCAAATCCCCTTCAAGACCCTCACTTTACCGAGCCTCCTGAAAAACGGCTTCAGCCCCTCCATCCATTCGCTAAACCTCCTCCTCTCCTTCCTCCTCAGAGCTCAAAAACCGCAGCTACTCCTCCAAGTCTTCTACCAAATCTCTTACAACTCCATCGAGATCGACTCCCGGACCCATTCGTTGGTCGCTCACGCCCTCCTCCAAGCCCGTCGATTCAAAGAAGCAGAGGAATTCATCTCCCACGCGAAAAGTTACGACTTTCTTCCAAGAAAGGGCCTCTGGGACTCCCTGATTCGCGGAGTCTGCGTCTCCGGAGAAGACCCGGAAGCAGCGCTATCTCTACTGCACGAATGCGTGAGGAGCCATGGTATCCTTCCCTCCCCCAACACTTTCCGATCGCTGGTCTTCTCTTTTAGCTCTCGGGGAAAGATGGAAAGAGCAATTGAGGTGTGGGAAGCCATGACGAGTGAGAAAACCGGATACCCATCTGATAATTTCGTCTGCAGTTCGATAATTTCTGGGTTTTGCAAGATCGGGAGGTCGGAGCATGGTTTAGGGTTTTATGATCGAGTCTCGAAAGCCCGCGGTTTTCGGCCGAATTTGATGACTTCTACAGCTGTTGTAGATGCATTGTGTAGAGAGGGTAGAATCGATGAGGCTTCCGATTTGGTTCGGAGGATGGAGGAGGGAGGAATGGTCTTGGATGCAGTTCTGTACAGTAGCTGGATTTGTGGGTATTTGAGGAAAGGGATCTTGATGGAGGGGCTTCGAAAGCATAGGCTGATGGTAGAAAATGGAGCAATGCCTGATGTTGTTAGCTATACTAACCTCATCGATGGGTTCTGCAAGGAAGGGAATGTAGAGAAAGTGATTAGGTTCTTTTATGAGATGGAAACCAGCGGCATTGAACCTAATTTGGTTACTTATACGGCGCTTGTTCAGGGGTTCTGCACGAGAAGCAAATTCGAGGAGGCGTTTTGTGTTTTTAGGAAAATGGAAAAATTGGGAATAATTGTAGATGAGCTTATGTATTCGGTTTTGATTAACGGCTTGTGCAGGAAGGGGGATTTGGATGGGGTGTTCAGTTTGCTTGAGGAAATGGAAAGGAAAGGGATCGAAGTGGGATGTGTGACATACAATACAGTGATCAATGGATTGTGTAAAGCTGGGAAGACATGCAAGGCGGATGAGATCTCGAGGGGTTATTGTGGAGACAATTTCACGTATAGTACATTGTTACATGGATACATGAAGGAAATGGATGTGGGAGGAGTGATGGAAACAAAGAGAAGACTGGAGGCGTCCAGCATTAGTTTCGACATTGTTACATGTAATGTACTTATCAAGGCCATGTTGATGGCCGGTATGGTTGAAGATGCTTCTGTGCTTTTCAAGGAGATGCCTGACAAGGGTATCATTGCGAATTCCATTACTTATTGTACAATGGTTGATGGATATTGTAAACTAGGAATGGTTGACAAGGCGCTAGTTGTGTTCGATGAGTACAGAAGAACTTCATCACTCTTAGATGCTGCTTGCCACGACCGTATTATAAGAGGACTATGTAAGGAGCACATGGTAGAAATGGCCACCAAAGTATTCCAGGACCTTATCGAGAGAAACCTATTTGCCAATTCTATTACGTACAAAATGTTGATCAAGGCCCATTTTAAAGAAGGCAATGGAGAGGGGGTTTTGAAGTTTATTTGTAGGTTAGAGAAATTAGAACCTGAATTTCTCTCCGCTATATGCAATGATGCTCTTGATTTCTTATACACAAACGGTTGTTTCAGAGCTGCATTTGATATATACGTAGTATTGAGAAGGAGAGACCTGGCCGTTACGAGTAAATCGTTCTATGTGCTCCTCGAACGTTTCATCCGTAGTGGAGATAAAGAACTTATTCAAATGGTGATGAGTGACTACATTAAAGTATATGGAATGTTTGAATATAGGATGATCCATGTAATGTCACTTTACCTTTGTCAGAAGAATGTAGAAGATGCCATACAATTTTTAAGTGGTATGGGCAAGGAAAATATTTCTGTCGGAGTTCTGACTGTGGTGGTTGATGCTCTTAAGAAGGAGGGTAGAGTCCAAGATGCACACACTTTTCTTATGGAAGCCGAGGAAAATGGGGTGTCTGCAGATGTAGTTGTATACTCCATCGTGGTGGATGGGCTTTGCAAGGAAGGGAATCTCGAGAAGGCACTAGATCTCTGTGCAAGAATGGAAAAGAAGGGCATCTACCCGAACATTGTTATCTATAATTCAGTGATTAATGGTTTGTGCCAGCAGGGTTGTCTAGTTGAAGCATTTAGGCTGTTTGATTCTTTGGAGCGCAAAAGTGTCTCTCCTACAATCATTACATATGCTACTCTTATAGGTGCTGTATCTAGAGAAGGATTTCTGCAAGATGCAAGTAAGTTATTTGAACAGATGGTTATTAAGGGAATCAATCCAAACACACGTGTTTACAACTTATTGATAAGTGGATATTGCAGCTTTGGGTTAATGGAAGAAGCCTTGAAGGTTCTTTTGAATTTGGAGGGTAGTTGTTTACTACCAGATGCCTTTACAATCAGTGCTGTAATCAGTGGCTTTTGTCTAAAAGGTGACATAGAAGGTGCTCTTGGATTCTTTGGTGAGTACAGAAGGAGAGGATTTTCTCCAGATTTCTTGGGTTTCATGAATTTGATAAAAGGATTAATTACTAAGGGAAGGATGGAAGAAGCAAGGACCATTTTGAGGGACATGATTCAGTGTGAAGAGGTCATCAATCTAATAAATAGAGCTGGTAACGAGCTTCGTGTTGAGTCATTAGTTAGTCTTCTTGCTCTTGCATGTGAGCAAGGTAGAATTCAAGAAATCATTGATGTTCTTGGTGAAGTAGGATTTATGTATTTCTCGTCGTGGAGGTCTAACGGAAACCATAGACTTCGACGGGTCAAGAAGCTACATGACACGGGGGGTCTAGTTACAGATATTGGGAGGATAGATTCTGGAAAGGGAGGCATTTCTCAAACGACAGTGGAAGTTCCTAGAAAGACGCACGAAAGATTAAAATGGCAATGTGAGACTGAAGATATGGTTGATCGAAATCATAGATTGGGCAAGATGGAGAATGAAAACATTGGCTTGGAAGATCATGGATATTTGATGGGGAAATCCCTATGTTATGACTTTGACACTTACTACCCCATCATTGCATCACTCTGTTCTAGAGGGGAGCTGAAGAAAGCTAATAATATAGTCCAAGCAATGCTTCTGAATTCAAGAGAAAAATGTTGATTCAGATCCTTAGTAACTTGTTGTAAAGGGTAAAAGCTTCACCAAAGCAAGTTGGAGTTTTGTGCCTATTTATGTTGTACAATTCCATCCTGTAACAATTCACAGGTATGCCATTATTTCTTTTGTTGTCTTAATAGATTTTTTTTCTTTCCTGTTGTTTTTTATGTGTACTGTTAGTCTGTTACCATAGTTGCCAAATCAAAAGTCGGGAAAAATCATCTAGGGGAGAGGTCAGAAAAATTAGGAAAAAGTTGGGAAAGTCGAGAAAGAGTCAGGAAACAAACGGTAGAATTTTAAAATATATTTATATAAAGATGTTCCAACAGGTATTTTGAGCAGTACATGACGATATTAAGACACGATTAAGCGGGATTAAAACACAAAAGTCGGGATTAAACGTGAAAATCATGATTTTTTTTCCAAAATACGAGTTTTTTTCAAAAAAGTAAAGAATCGCGTAGTGATTGTTTATTGAGTAAGTCGCATTTTAATCGCGACTCATTTAAAAAATCGGTGTTTTTGGTAACAGAGACTGCTACCATTGTTTTGTTCGCCTTTTTTCAAAAATCTTTAAGTAATCCCATGTACAAAAAGTGGACTTAATTGAAGAATTATGAGTAGTTTTGCCTGTTCTGTTAAGTATAACAATGTTCATTTATTGGACTTAATTGAAGAACTTCATTAATCGCATATGCAAATGTTAGAGGTATATATTTGTGCAGTTCCATGGCTATTTTGATGTTCCACCATTAAACTAGATGTTGATTTGAAAAATTAGCTGAAGAATCAACTTGCTGATGGAAGATCCTGAGCATATAGTCAGAAGTATAGTTCTGGACTCTACGGTCAGAATCTGAAAAGAGCAGCCAAATTCCATTAAGACTAAGCCAGGAACCTTTGTATTCATCAGCAAAGGAACTATGGTAGTTGTTGGTAATCCATTACAAAGTGTCTTTGCAGCTATATTATAGCAAATTTATTTCTATTTCTTACACTTGGCGATAATCTTTGTTTATTTTATGTTCTTCTAACCATCGTCACCAAAACTGCCGACTTATTGAAAAATCCGCATTTTTGTTGTGAACGTAACATAAGTATAAAAAATTATCAATTTTTACCGTGATTTATTCAAGTCACCAAAATCGCCATTTTTACTGTGACTTTCTTAATAAATCACGATTCATATGATAGACATTTACCAAGTGTGAAAATCGTCAGGCCATGTTTCGAACGAGCACAAGCTGATGTAAATGAAGTGGATGTAGTGGCATAGGATATGAAAATTGGGATTTTATGATCTTAATGAGTTGATGAATTCTCACTAGGATTCATAGATTTTTTGTATTTTGATCAATGATATTTGAACATATTGAGTTTTGTAATATTTATTTGGGTATGATGTTACATTGATACTTGTGTAGTCTTGTTGATGAATCTTAATTGGGATGTGGATGTTGTTTTTGTTGATGGCTTGTTGCCTATTATTACTATATATATCTATGAATTTGGAATATATTATCTGCTTGAATATAGGCCAAAAATTTGAAAGAAAACTTTAATATATTAGATAACTAATGTTATTCTTGTTTTTAAATCCTAAAATTTTTCCTTTTCTCTGACTTTGTCAATTTTTCAAATTTCATCCTAGCCCATTAAATTCCCAATCCCATCTTTTCCCCGATTTTTATTCTAATATACTAATATCCTTTTTTTCATCCATTTTCTTAAGCTTTACCAGAGCCAAATTATCGCTAAACCTAAACTTGGTGACTATGCTTATAATAAAAACATTCTTCATCAATCATAAATCATGATTATGTTCTTTTGGTCTCGTTTTTGCAGCTGGCTGTCTGCCTAGCATCAACTCTTCATTTTGTAAATTCCACCTTTGGAGCGTCATTAGCAGTGTTATTGAGAGACATGCTGGTGATATGCTAATTCGAAGGACTTTGATCTCACTCAGTGTTCTAGACTCTAAGGGCTATGATTATTCAGCAAGAGGTGGAGTTATGAAGGTGACATGTGGCATCATGGTTCTAACGAAGGGGAGAAGTGCGGTAATCAATTCTTGTTGATTAAGAATACCATTGCAGGTGGAGTTCTCGGGCCCTCTACAACAAGGTATAGACGCATTGTTCAGGATAGTCTAGTGGTTGACAAGCAGTCTACCAGGGTTACTTTTGCAATTACGTAGCATAAGCAAGTATTCCGAAGTGTCTCAAGAAGGACAATGTTGTAGGCTAGAAAGAGTAGATTCGAGCGAGACTCGAGTTTGTGTCTTGTGCAGAGCTGAGTTACGTGCACTAAATGGGGAGGGGGTATTCTAAGAGATGATCGCAAAAACTTTAAATTATTATTTCAGTTGATTGGCTTTTAAAAGGAAAATTGGAGAGGTAGAGAGCCTCTCAAGGTTCAAAATATCGGTAGGTACATACCGCGTACCGGTCTAAACCGATACGATATTGGCATGGTACCGTTGGTATCTCATGTACTAGCCAGTAAAACCAATACGATCGGTACGTACCAACCGATATGCACCGATCAGTTGTTTATAGCGCTTTCCTAGCTCGTAGGTTGAGTTTTTAAGGTTTTTTTAGCATCTTGGCTTGTCGGAGTTGGGGGAGAGCTAATCTAGAGTTCCTAAGGCGTTTTGCACACTATCTTGACGGATCGAAACCAAAATTGAAGCCTGATTTGCTCCAAAAGCTCTCAAAACTTGATTTTGAGGAGAAAGGTATGATTTTCCCAAGTTTTTTCATGTAAATCATTTTGAATTTGTTGTTTAAGCATCTAACCTTTAAACACTTTCAACGGTTAGATCTATACACTTTGGAGGATCTTTGCCTCCAAAATAGAAAATTCTCAAATTCAGAGGATGGGTTCATATGGATTTGAGGGATTTTGATAGTTGATTTGAACTTCAACAAATTTGTTCAATTTTAAATTTTTAACATATTTAGAGCAAGAATCTACATATTGATAGCATCCAAGTTATAAAACCCTTAAATTCAGATGTTGGGTTCATGCCAATTTGGGGGTTTTTTTAATTTGGATTGAATTGACTCAAATTGATCATAAATTAAGATGAGAAACCATGTTTATACTATATTTGTGTGTGTTGCTTTTGCTTACTTGCTTTGGCTTAGTTGTATGTGTATTATACTATTATGCAGTATGACTCAAGAACTTATGACTTGTACTATGGTTCATGAATCATTTCACTATCCTTGACTTGTGTTTATGACTTATGGCTTGAATTTATGAGTTATGAATTGCGATTCATTTCATTTCATTGCTTATATGACACAATACTGAAGTACAGTTCAGTATAATAAACCATCAGCTTTAATAACCGAGTATCGGTACATATATGTTCTTTACTAGTGGAAACAAACATAAAAAAATCAAGGCTTTAGATTATTCTGGATTTTTTGAATAATTTTTCATATTTTTTTTACTAGAAACGTCAATTCACATCGATACAGGCCATATGCCGATGCTATGATCGATATCGGTACGTACCTTTTTTGGGGACCGTCAATACGACTGCTCTAGACTGCTCATGTCAGATGGCCTGATATTCTAAGAGAGAAGGGCATAGATAGAAAAATATCTTCTATGAGGTCCGTTCTTCTGGTGAGACATTAATGGGATGGGAAATTTGTTTGTTCGAGACATTTATGGGTAAGGACAATGTTGTCTCAGAAAATTAAGTGTCTCATGTTCTTTTCTGTTGGGCAAGTTAGGATATCCGGTGTATCGAACAGATTGCTCGAGCAAATAATATCTAGCCCATGGTGGACAATCAATGTCCAACCAATTTTGGTGGGACTCAATATGCCACCAAACTATGAAAAAAAGGAATCTTGGAAATCCATTTACCCGAGGCATTGGACAAAAGAAAATGACACAAAGTGATATTACCTAGGTAAATCAATGTCCAACCTAGTTTACTTGCCAGAAGTTCGGATCATGAAGGGAAATTCAGGTGGTTAACTGTAAAAGAGGAGGCTTGTCTATTGGATTAGTTGGCATCAGACATTTTGAAACTACTTTAATGAAGTGATTAAGGTGGATATATTTGTCCGTTTCATTGTAAGAAGGACGTAATGGGGCCATTTAGAACCTTCCTCTACCCCCACCACCAAAAATATAATTAAAAATGTTATAATTACATATGGTTTGTTAGTTATATATTGAATTTATCCATATTTTACTCATTTGTCTCTTCATCTAGTATTTCGACTTTTTTCCATTAACATTTTCCTGTTCTTCCTTTTTCTTCACCTTCTCCCTCTTTCTTTAATATCCCATTATTTTTATTTTCCCCGCCTAGAATATTAGTCCGTCTTGCTTGTGTACTGTTATAAGAATTAGTGTCGGTCTCGGGTTTGGGTTGTCAAATCTATATTATATAGAGCAATGCTATTCAGCCCGAAGGTTTTCCCAATTCCTCTCAGCCCGATTGATGTGGCAGCGTGCAACTGGTGGTGTAAATGACTTAAACGTCGCTAGTGGGTTTCAGCCACCAGATGCACGCTGCCATGTCAATCGGGCCGGCGAAATCGGAAAAACCTTCGAGCTGAATAGCATTTCTATATTATATAATGACAATTCCTTTGCATGTTGGCCCGTAAGTGGTGGTTGTGCTCAGATTTCTTCTCATGTAATACAATGGGAACAATAATGTTTATCACGAAGGATGGGAGGGGATGAGAAAAGGTGTATTATCTTGATTCATGCTCCGTACGAGATCCCAAAATTCCCGATGCCTTCTCAGTGCCCCCCTACCCTTAGAAACTCATGCATGCATTGCACATGTAATTGCTATTTGTCTGAAATCCAAATTATGGGATCCCACCTCACATCTATATTATTTTGACGAGTACATGTTTAGGCATATCTTGAGTTGTATTAGTCGGTAAAACAGATCTAATATTGATGTGTGTCTTGCAAAATAAATAATAATTAACGGACTAACATTAGTGCCGCGCATAGTTGTCAAGGCGTCAAGGCGAGGCTAGGCGCCCAGAGGGAGCCTAGGCGTGCTTAGGCGTGGCCTTATGTGTATAGACGTGACCTTATGTGCATAGGCATTCTCCCGGCACGGGTATATATGTATAGTCTATACTTGTAGGTATATATGTAATAGGAAGCAATATAACATCTTACTAACATGAAATTGAACATATTATAGTCAAGTGCATACAACACAATGACACATACATAATTTAAACAAGTAAACAACAAAAGGAATAAATAGAATACAAACACTTGCTAACATAAAATTGAGCCTATTTTAATCAAATGCATGCAACACAATGAACACATAATATAAATAAGTATACAACAACAAAATGAACAAAGAAGATGGAGACGGGTTGGGTTTTACTTAAAAAAAAAAAAACAAAAATCATTGTCTAAAACTAGACGTGCGCCTAGCCTAGGCGCGCCTAGGCCGCCGCTTAGTGAGGTGCGCCTGGGCGCACTGGGGCCTAGCTATTTCCAGGCGCCTAGTGTGCCTAGGTGCGCCTAGGCGCGCACGACTTGACAACAATGGTGCCGCGTACTGATGGTTAACCATATAAGAAACATGCCTCACAAACAACTGATGCATCCTGTTTGGACCTCAAGTTCAGGCCATCTTTATCTCAAAATGATGCTCCTTGTGTTTTTGAAAGTCTATCGCTAAAATGTGTTCGAATAATCTAAAATTACTGGGCTCGTTGAGATATTCACTGTAGATTACTGGTTATTCTTCCCTATTTAAAGTCAAATTCTTCATATACAAGAATCCTGAAGAATTCTACTTGTTACCCATATAGGCCTCAAGGCCCTCGATGCGTTTTCGTTTTGACACCTACTTTAGCAAATAACTCATGGGTAAATTGCGCTTAACCCCCCTAAAGTTTAGCCCAAAATCACTTAACCCCCCTATAGTTAATAAAATATGTTTTGCCCCCATCAATTCAGTTTTGATTAGATAGAAATTACCAGAAGAGAAAATTTAGTAGTTGACAAAAGTGGGTATTGTGCTAACATATAAAATATAGGGACCGATTTGGAACATAAAAAACTTCAGGGGGCAAAGTGTAATTTATCAAATAATATAGGTGTTAACCAACCCCGTCAGTCTTCCTAGGGTTCAGGAGTACCACTGCTAAGAACCACCCTACCGCCAATGACAAACTTGTGGCTTGTTAAGATTTAAGAACAAATTTTAGCAAATGCTACTTTCAAATTTCAATCTTCCCTTCCTTCCAAGACATTGATTCTCCTTACAGTTTTGTCACTTCTTACATCTTTCAAGATTCGTTCTTGGCAATTATTTTTTTTCAGCATTTCATTTAATGTGGCACGGCATTTTTTTTATGCATGCTTCTAGATAATCACGAAGGTTGTTACTTTCAAATTTTCCTCTCATCTAAACATTTAAGGCACATGATGCACATGAAACCACGTTGTTTTCGTGATTTTTTTTTGAAGATCAGCAGGTGTCCCGAAACCTTTCGGGCAATGGCCCACTTCGACCTCGGACTAATTCCTCCAGGAGCAAAGCCAGACCCACTCGGAAATTGTTTCCATGAATTGATTCTTATGATGCTGCTCTGTTTTAATTAGGTCATCCAGCAGCAGAATTTCTCGGCCTTATCAAATTATGAGCTGATAGAGGTTATTCTACTGAGTGAGTACATGCAACTCCCTTCTACTTGGATTTTTACATGAACTTTAAAAGGCCAGAAATTTTTTTAATAGCCTCTTTGTATTGGCAGGCATTGTGTTGCAAGTATGTGCTATCATTACGACTATCACCCTTGTTCATAACACGACTCCTAAGCGAGCTGCTTCCTGAGTTTGTACTCTCGGCAACGGTGTCCTACACCCCATAGAAACTGTCAGCCTGAGACTGTCCCTTGATGGCTCGAGCGCCCGGAAGGTCTTCTTCGAGGCAAGATAGTGAAAAAAGGGGAACTCGAGCTGAGGTGTAGGGGTGCCCATAGTTTCTTATTCTGACGATGGAATGCATTTTGTATTGTAACTTTCTAGTGGTTTTAAGTTAATGGGCTTACAATTCAGATGAGCCCTCTGAAAGATGGCTTCCTCTCTTGGTGCAAGAGTGAGCTCCTCTTTCTGAGTCAGGTCAGACACTGTTCAAAACACTGTTCATTGGGTAAGACACTGGTCTATTTGCTTACTGGTGCCTAATCCAAACAATTAGGCCCAAAACAGATGCAGGCATTGGGTCCGAAAGTATCGGTCGAACAATTCCATGATCTATAGCTACTCAATCGAATCATTCGGCATGATATTAAATAGCTCCTGATGTTTATCTATTCCTAAAGTTGCCACCATGGTTGGAGTAACAAAGAATTCTATGTATAGAGCAGTGCTTGGTTGGAAATTATTTCAGACACCTGTTCTTCTTGTAAATCTTGAGTCTTTCTTCTCTATAAGGTGGTGTTCTTTTCCTGGGAATTGGAATTCCCTCGGAAATGGGTCCATTCCCATTTTGTTTCCTTCCCCATCTGGTTTCATATACAGGTACAGGCTTTCACCATGGGCATTGGGGGGTGGGTGGGAGGTGGAGTGTTCTGTAGGTCTGTTTCCTGTGGGGCTGTACACCGAACCACCGAGGGCTTCACTTGGCAGGTAGGGAGACTGCCCACCATCCGAAATTGGGGCCAATGCGACAAAATCCGATAAGCCAGGCAATGTCAAGGCAAGGTAGAGTTTGATGTGAAATCTTCTGACTTGGAATTCTTACTTACATCTTAATAATGCAGTGTGAAACCGAGCAAGTGTTGGCGAAGAAGGAGTCATTGAGGGTGAAGGTCTCCCAAAACGTCGTGCATCCGATATATATTGTGTTCTTGTATCTAAGTTTATAGAGAGACATAAGATTATCCCTTATGGTTTCTGTTTAATTTTCTGCGATTTAATGCTGCTAGGCGATTTAGATTTGAAACTTTCTTTTGATTTAGAGACGCACTGCAGTTCAATGTATTATTTGGTTCATGCATTTCTTCATCTTGAAGCTCTCCTAGAGATCGGTGCTTCTGTTGTTGTAATCGTGGGAGAAACCAGATTTTGTTTTATCTCCGATCGGATGAGGATCTTTCCCACCATGGCGGATACATAACATAGTGTCCGATTGCAGGCCTATCTCTCGGAGTTTTACCTCATGTAGTTTTTCCCATGTCAAACGGGATCACAATGCTCGTGCTGATGCCTTGGCCAAGCTCACTCTTCAGGAGCTTTTCTCTTTCTCTTCTTCCTCTATCTCTAACTGTATCTCCCCTCCCATAGCTAGGAATAGGATACCTAGAATAATTGTAGTAGTAATCCTAATTTTGGGCTAGGGCATCATGAATAGAACCCCCATAGCTCCTATAAACAAAAAATTCTTCAGCTGGGTTTGATTTTGAAATCAATGTGGATTTTGAATCTTTTTTTTTTTTTTGGTAACAAATGTACACTACCAAGGGCAAAGTCGGAGATAGAGAGAGACTCCCCCTACCTCCGCATAAACTGACATGGGCCTACGTCACGGAGCATTAGAGTACGCAAGGGAGTCGGAACTTCCTGTACCCACACTTCACCACAGCCCTGGCGAACAACCCAATCTGCCAACCAATTAGCCACACTGTTTCCTTCGCGGAGAGTGTGAGACACTCCAACAATATAGCATCTCGTCAGAAGATATCGGCAGTCTGCCAATAGAGGATCCATCAGACTGGTAAAGACCAACCGTTGAAGAACTACACTCAAGTCACCTTCTACTAGCAACGAAAAGGATGACCAATGACTGACCACATAGCAGACACCCATCCATAGACCACGAGTTTCAACCTCGGCCACTGAAAAACACCAGAACACATCACAACCAACTACCTGAATGTCGGTTTTGAATCTTGATCATGTTTACACTCATAAAATCAAATTGTTTATGGTTCGTGCTCCATGCTAAATTTAGTAACGTAGGATTAATTCGTTTGGAGTACATCATTGATAACTATTAAACTTTGGGACTTTAATTTCATGTTAATTTTTCATTTAATAGAACTAAGACATCTTGACATCACCATCACCACTCCATTTGAAATATATACATTTTATTTTATTTTACCCCGTGCACCGCACGCACGGGTTCACAGCTGAGTGCCATACTAAATGAGCCTCGCACAGCCAAATGCTACCTTTGAAAATCATGTAATGTACATAGTTGATGGAAACTGAGGTACCTGATACGAGCAAAAGGATTTCATTAAAAAAAAAAATTTGCAGTTCATCATTAGCCCTTTGTACATAAATCGAAAGAAAAAGAAAATTTATGGGAGCTACCAAAGAATGGCAAATCAATCAAAGAAATTTGCAGTTGAAAGAATACGGCAGATTGGAAAAGACGTGATCTGGTTCTTGTGAGCTCCAAAGCATCATCCCCTACGTCCTACTAGGTTCGCATGCGTCTCTATCTATTATGGTTACTCGTGCAATGAGCGGCGGGGAAGAAAATACTTGGTCAACTATACAGGGCGCAACAGAATGAGTGAGTCAGCAGCTTCAGAGATCAGACTCTTGATTCGGTGAGAAGATGATCACTCAGGGTGCCGAGGCATTCTTGAGGATTGGAATAGAAGTAGTCCTCCTCCTTCGGCCGTCCCGGAATGACCTTCCTTACCGTCGGCTGACCCAGTCGATCCTTGTGCACTGACCGAACAGCAATCGAGAACTGATCCCACGACAGCTCTCCATACTGGTACAGGTCCAGGAGCTCCACCAGTTTTTTCCGGTCCAACCTGATGGTTTTCCGGAATCCTGCGTACCTAATACGAGCAAAACGATGGCCCTGTCAATCACGTATAGAGGTCCTCGGATTCCCCTAAATGGTATTCACCAATATTTGGCAGAAAAGTATATAAGAAATATGAAGACCAACATCTTGGTTCAAATATATTTCTGAAAGGCTGTGTTCTTTTTCTGGGCTTTGGATTTCTCAAGAAATAAGGCCATTACCATGCTCTTGCCATAAAACCACCTAGGTGTCATCTATGCAGATGGTGCTTTCACCATCTTCCCACACCTGGGTACATGCTTTCACCATGAGGATGGGGGAGGTACGGAGGGATTTACAAATCATCGGTTTCGGTTGAGAAATGGAATCCCACAAAAAGTAGGCTTACATTTCCCGAGAAACAAGCAAACATACAAGCCCTGTAATGGACAGAACATGGGAATGGGCCCTTTCCTGGGGAATTCCAATTCCAGGAAAATAACACAGCCTAGTGTAGCGGAGAATATATTCAAGGGCCAACAAATAAATGGAGCAGGACGTTATTCAGTTTATGGAGAGGAGAGAAACTAACCTGCGGTGTCCCTCTACCACTCTCGCCATATTTCCATCATTGCTGGGGATAAAAACATCGCTCGCCACAGAGACCATGTAGTCCAGTGCTGCCATCTGCGTCGAGTGGTTCTGGAAAGGCTTCAGCTCATCAGCACTTAGGAGCATCTCCTTCCTCACCTGAAATTAAAAGGGTGAGAACCTGAGATCGGAGTGGCATTTGAGGAAATCATATCGAGATGATCAAGAGATTGTAACTTACAATCTTAGGATATGCAGCCCGTAGGGCAGCCATTCTTCTCTCACCACCGTAGATTTCTCCAGAGGCAATGTAAATCTGGGTATCCCTCGGGAAGCCGAGCGCTTGTAACACCAATGCTGTCTCTTCAGGTGTAAGAGGACACAAGCCAGCCAATCTTTTACTCTCGGACACGATCTCCTTCTCTTTCCACCAAGGGAACGCATATCTAAAAAGTTCACATATGCTTAGTATTTGGATAGAGAGAAAAAAGGCAATCGAGGAGTAATTTAGTTAGAAAACCTCATCCTCGTGAGTTCCTCGATTTCTTCACTATAGCAACCATGTGTACACCCAGAAAAGGATAGCATGTCCATCTCATAGCGCAGATGGAGCACGAGAAAAGAGCCGCTCCTCCGAAGTATCGAGATAAGCTTGTCACCTACGGCCTCAAGCTGTGGAGTAAACCTTAATGCCTCATAATTAACACGGCAACGTAGCTTTTGGAGCTCAACAGGAAGGCCATTGTTTGCAAGACGAGCATCTGTTTTGTTAAAATGAATTATCTTGCGCTTTCGTATAAGAGGTAAGATCTGCAATCGAAGAAAAAAATTTCCAAGAATGAATGGTTTGGATGAGCTTTAAGAACTAGATAAACCCTAATATCAGAGAAAATATTGTTTCTTCCAACTGACACGTTTCAAGTAGTATGCCTCGCTCGACCAGCTGACTGGAGGCATAGATAGTGGGACCCTGCCAATTCTACTATTGAACTTCTGTGGAACTGTTTTGATGATCTTCACTTCATCGCTTAATGAATCAATGAAGTGTCTAACATTGAATATATCCCCAAAATCACTGCATAAAGGTACTGACATGAATCAGAAAATGTTACTACATAAACAGGAATACACCTTCAAACAGGAAGCTAGAAGTCAAGTGCACACCTAGGATCAGCCCAGAAGGATCTTTTGTCGAGTTCCGGAATTACCAATGTTAGATTCAGATAGCGGGCAATGGCAACCATATCACAGATCTGCAAAGATTACTCCATCTGTGAATTGGCTCAAACAACCTAACACAACCTGGATTGGCATATGATCTGGCCATCAACAGCACAGATAGCCTGTGTTGAAGGTTGACCATATAAAAAAGGCAAAATAATCAATCATGGCAAATTTACAAACCGCAGCTCGCATCTGATTCAAGCCTCCATTGCAAGACACCCGAAGATAACCATTGCTTTTGTAAATTCCTACATAGGATGGTGCAAGTAGTTTAAAAAGATAATTATATGACCATTTCCAAGTAACCAAGAAAAATGGTTAAGGTCAACTGCAGTATTTGAAGGCCGATCAATAATAACACTTGAAAGGAAAATGATTATATATATATATATATATATATATATATATATATATATATATATATATATATATATATATATATATATATATATATAGTGGGCAATGTTAGAGCTGTAGGAAAAAGACAAAGATGACAAACTGCTTTATGCCCTCCATATGAAACAAAATTACCACGAATAAATAATCATGTGACTCGTACCCTAGTACAATAACAAAATTACGATGATCCTCAGATCTTAGAATATTGCAGTTAATGTTTAAATTATGCTAATTATCAGCTTCCTGATTCTCAATATGTGATGCATCGCAAGCATTAAAGGAGGAAGAACTAAGAAGAGAGAGAGGAAGCCCAAGGGATAAGGCAGCCGGCAAGGCGGCCATGCTAAATGAAGAACATGAGACGTCCAAACAGCTATCCAAGGAGGCCGGCCCTTAACTTTTATTAGTTTATACCAAGGGAGAAGTAATACTTATCTGCAAGGGAGTACTAATAGTCTAATACTCATTGGCAAGGTTCGAAATTTCCATTTCGATCAATATTTCGACCCTTCTGGATATGGAAATATTTCGTGGAAATATTTCGACAGTGTGGAAATATTGTGATTTTATAGAAATGGTGGAAATATTGATTTTTTAATGGAATTTTTCAGTGAATCTCTACATAGTCATAAACCAAGTATATATACACAATTTGGAACACTCAGATAATATTTATACCCTATCTACGGGTGTAAAGCATCACAAAGCATGTATTCTGCATTTGAGTCTGTGAGTCTTGTGCAGTCTTGTTTGGTCCTGTTTTGATCTATGTTCTTAAAATGGTTTTTAATCTTTTTTGTAAATAAAAATATTTCCAAAATAAAGATTAGTTGATTGTTAAAATAATGCTTCAAACGATTTTGAAAACGGACTTAAAACAAGAAAGTTTTGCAAGTTTGAAATCGTGCAAAAATTATACTAAAATTCAAAACACTGTTTTTTTTCTAAGTCTGGAAAAATGAGTTTTTATAAAGAAAAGTTTTTATATATTCAAAATTTTCTTTGACGGACCATGGTTTTCTAGATGTACTTGTAGTTCTACATCTTGTGGAATTTTTTGAGCTAAAAATGAGTTGATTTAACCACTTTTCTCAACATACAAATTTTATGAAAAACCGAAAAAACTGTTTTCTCCTACTAAAACTGAAAACCTACTTTTTGATTCACTTGGTTGTTGATTTTTTTGATATTTTTATTGAAATCAAATGGGGGGGTATTTGCTTATTTACATATAATAACTTAAAGTAAATGAGACGACATTTACTTAAATGTTATTATATGTAAATAAGCTGCTGAGAACGAAACCCCCAGTCCCCTTTTATAACCAGTCAATCCCAATATTTCAGTGCCAAAATTCCGAAACATCTCGAAATTTCCACGAAATATCGCGATATTTCGTGCCGACAAATATATCGTGAGAAATATCGCGATATTATCGTGATTTCCATTTCGTTCGATATCGCAGTAGGAATTTCGTGCCGAGATCTGAGAAAACCGAGATATTTTGCGAGATTTCGTACCTTACTCATTGGCATGGGAGTAGTAGATAAAGTCACTGGTATTCCGTGTACTACAAATAGAGCTATAGAGCCTATGGCCACTACCATATATTTCATCAATTAGTTCTTGAGTTCAGCCCTTATCGGTAGCAAACCTTTGCTACGATAGCCTTAGTGTGATGGATCAATTCCATGATGTGATGCATTGGAAACATTAAGGTATGATGCACAAATGCCAGCAAATAGTGAGACTTCTAGTACTTTGTTTTTATTTCTTATTTATTGTTTTCTTTGAATTAATGTGTCTATACCTAGGAAGCACCGATACGGATACGGGAATACAGATACGGGGATACGGATACGGCGATACGTAGATGTATAAAAAACTAGGATACGCGATACGGCAGGGATATATTTGTAATTATATATATATATATGAAATTTAATATAATATTTTTTTTGTGCTAGAATATGAATAGTGAATAATTTGAAAATTAAATATAACCATGTTCATCATTCATTACATGATTTACATCCAATACAATAAAAAAATACAAAGCTAGTGTCACATTCATCCATTACAAAAATACAAACTCAATGTCACATGCATCATCCAAAAAACAAAACATATAAATAATATTATTAAGTAAATGGTTACATATAGAATTTAGACCTATATCCAAAGTTTCAGTCAGGTTCGGGTCGGGTTTTCGGATTTTGGACTACATAGCCATCCATACGTATCCTAGCGTATCGGTCCCGTATCCCCGACGTATCAACACTGTATCTCCAGTGTATCGGTCCCGTATCCCCGGTGTATCGGATCTGTTTTGTTTTTGTTTGTTTAAATCCCGATACTTCCTAACCGTATCGGATATGTATCATGCCGTATCAGATATGGGTACGGCACCTGTTTCGAAGTATCGATATATCCTAGATCTATACTTTCAATTATGCTCCTATATTAGTTCCATTTCCAAGATCTAATCAACCATAACCCAAGATCCACCAATAAACTCATAAGCTTTTTCCAAGCACAAATTTTTGCTAGAGATCAATTTTAGAAAATATTTTTTTAAATATTAGCCCCATAAATCCACAACATCTCGCAAAACACTTCTAGATTTCAATTCTTCTTGATAGTAGACTACTTTTTGGAAGTCCAAATCCACTTTCAAGGTTTAATTTTCATATCAAATTTAGTTCCAATCGCACTTTAAAATTGTTAGATTTCTTCCCCAAGTTAAATTCAAATACCCAATCCACCCAAGCCTTTCATCTGCTGCACCAATTTGGTATCATCATGGTTCAAAAACTCAGTCAATACAATTTCGTATCCACTGATTCGGATCGGTTTTCTACAGACTATGCCCGATATAAGGATTGATATTTGTCTAGGTCCTTACTCAACTTAGACTGATACAACTTGGGTCATATTGGCCTATACAACCGAGTTAGACCTAATACCTATGAAGCACAGACACGGGAACGAGTGTACGACGACATGACACGGGCACGACGACATAACATTTTCTCAAAAAGGAAGGACACAACACGTCTAGGACACGGCAAATAATATATATAATTTTATATAAATAATATATAATACATGAATACTACATAGAGTAACTAAACTTACTTATTGTATATATTGGGTATAGAATACGATCATTGGCATTGTTTTATACACTCCATTAGATTCTTTATAGGAAATATTACATAAAATAAAGGTTTATCACAAGCCAACACCATGCTAAGATAATTTTCAATAAGCTAGTGTTTTTCGTTTGGCCGCTTTTTATAATTGCATATTTTAAAGTTGCATATTACAGTTATTACCATAAGAATTTCACAAGCCTTCGAATATCACTCACTCAAATAATACTCTATCAAGGATGAAAAATTACTTTGGTCTCGAATGATGACATATAAGAAAAATCAAAGAAAAAAAATTCAAATAAGCCACTACATAGAAAGAACACTAAAAAAAAAAAGGATTGAGAATTCGGGTTCAGATTCGGGTTTGAACTTTGAACCGGGTAAAAACAAATCAATTGGGTTGGTTTGGGTTTGTCCATTTCAGCTAAAAAAAATAAATTAAAAACCCAAAATTCAGGACTGATTTAGCCAATTCTTGTTTGATTCAACCGATTGGGGGGCCAATTCGGCCTAATTTGGACTTTGATTCGGTTGAATCAAGTCTGATTCGGCCTTATTTGAGTCCTGTCGATCGAACCGGATCAAAAACAGGCAAACCGGATCCGAACCGGCGAACCAAATCTGAAATGGGGCATGGATATTTTGGGTTCTGGAAATTTCAGTTCGGATCAACCAAAATCTGAACAGGTTTAGTGGCTCAAATTGGATTCAGACAAACCCTCAAACATGTCAGACAGTTAGCCTCTCAAAAAATAAACTTTGACAGAAAGTTTACCTCACAAATAATACATTTATGAAGAATATTGTAAATGTCAACATGAAGTCCCAACATGGCATTTATATCATCCAAACGCATGTTTTTTTTATAGGGAACACCATTTTCCACAAAATTTGACTGTGAAGAGTTGCTTTCTTTCTATAAAAGAAAACTAGAAAACATATCATACCGGTTCATGTGATATGGTAATTTAACAAGAAGCTTTTACGTTCATCATTGGCCCATGAACTGGATTCTCCAAGTTCTTGTTGATTCCGTTACTACTGGTTATGGTCACATGGCAGCTAAACCTTTGCCTACCTAGAATTAACAAAGTCACTTACAAGTTGAATTTTACAAGACAGGTTGACCTAGAACACATGGAGATTTAAGTTTTTATTCAAGCTGTAAAGATGTATTGGCTAAGCATTACGGATTTGAAAAACCATGGACTTTGCAATACTTCCATCGAGCAAGGACAATAGGAAAGGTTTATAATTTCCCATAGCAATGCCCAAAAAAATTAATGAGGAGTTTCCATAAATAAAAATTCCTCCAAGAATTCAACTAATCATGATTGCTTGAAGCAGTTCTCATTATCGATGTCTTTGAAACAATGATGCACAGCATTAGTTGAGACCAAGCATATGACTCATGTGGACAGCCAGATGAAATCATCAGCTTGACTTTGTGGTGAAAGATTCCGTTATTCCTTTCCCTTCAAATAATTACATAATACAGAGTAAGAAACCTCTGCCAAAGGCTAAAAATCTTCTAATACAGGCAACACCATTTTACGTCCAATAATCACTAAAGATCATCTATAAAACCATGTAAATCCAAACTAGGTAAGAAATCAAAACCCATCCAGCCACATATGAACTGACTGAAAATACTTCTTAAGCATTTGAAAAGATTCAAATCTTTTAGGGTGATAACACTTTTGACTGGTATCATGGTACCTCTGATTTTTTTTACACTTGAGTATTGTGATATAGCAGTTTTTCCAATGTATTGATCCTGCTGTGGTGGTTTGACACCATACTGGGATAGTATACAGACTTAAGTTCTGGGGTTTTTGAATGGACCACAGTGCACAAACCTTTTAGTGAAAATGGTGATCTCACTAATTTTTCAAGTCTACAATATTCCTGCCATAACTATGTGAGGATAGATGTGACACAAGGCTATAAAATAGGATATACTTGGGGACATAATTTCCAACAATTGCCAACCTAAGAGCATACAATTCAAAACATGGCCTTGCTATAATGTGAGTGGTAATAGAGGAATGTTTCAGACACATGATCGTATCGTCAGTCTATTCTCAACTAATGGAAGTAAGATTAAACTGAATTAGAATGAAGGCCCCTTTTTGTGTAATTATTGTGTAACCTTGTGCCACTAGTATGATTTAATTGAAGTAAAAGCAATAGGCAAGGAAGAAAAGATGGAGGCTTAAGAATCCACGCTGAACAAATGCAAATAAAAGAAGTTCTAAGGACATTCAGTTCCATATTGCTCAGAGAATATTAGAAATAAAATGGATATGTAACTTGTTTGAAGAGAATCAGGAAGGCATGCTTCTCCAAAAAGAAGTTCAACAGTGCGTGTGTGTCTGTGTGTGTGTGTGTGTGTGAGAGAGAGAGAGGGGGGGGGGGGGGGGGGGGGGAATTATTCAAAACATTTTAAAAGGTATATATTTAATTATTTAAACTACATAGTCTGAAATTATTAAGCCCTAGATATAAAAACCAAAACCAATTCAAAACCCAATCTGACAAAGGCCCCGCTTTGTTTAGCTTCTAGGATGCCAATGGAGGCGGGTAACAGCGGTGGGAGGGAAAGCTATAGCCTTCAACGATGAAAAAGCTGGTCCATTTGGATATAGGGAAAAATTCGGGTAATTTTCTGGTTTTTGAAAGGCTTTTCGTACATTTTTATGAAGAAATCCCCTATGACCCTGACTAGCTACCGCTGCTGCTAGTTTTTTAAGCATCGTCACTACCAAAAACAGCTTATAAGGTCCACCGAAACAGGAGCAGTTCTCCGACCAAACAACAGGCTCTCAGCTTCTAAGTTCTAACGGCCTGCTCCCGCTAAAAGCGGTGGGAGCTATGTGCAAAAAGCTAAGCCAAACACAGCCTAACTTAGGACTTTGTCAGTTGAAACTACCCAATTTAACAACTAAAACTCAAGATATAACTATTGTAAGGACTAGAACTATACTTTCAAATATCACAACCTAACTCCTTATCGAATAAAATTTACAGCACTTATTTTTGATATCATAAAAGATGATTTTCTAAACAAGAAAGCTCGAGGCATGGGGATTCGCATTATACTTATTATTCACTGCAATTCACTTATTTTATGGCTAACAATTGCATGGTGAACCAAATAATAGCAGTTAAAGAATGCCACCTCCCCCTTCCACACACCCCACCCCTGACACCACCCTTTTACAACCACCGAAAACGAACAGAAATAGAAGAAATGCACAGAAACATAGTGGGTTGCTTCCATGTGCACCTGGTGGGTGCATGTTGCATGAGGTGAAGAATTCCCTAAAATCCTCATAAAGATTGGTATTGATAGTTTTTGTTCTCTAACAACATTTAGGTTGTACATAATCTTCTCTTATTTTGTACTACTGCTATGCAGACCACGCCTTATGTACAAGTATACATTGGGCAGTTTCCCTAATAAAAAGATTAATGCTATACCTTCAGGCTTTTCAACCTAAAATTTTTTCTTTCCAAGCAACATGATATTAGAGCATGAGGGCAAAAAATCCCAAGCAAGATGATGCAACCCTTGGGTCTAGTCTTGCAAAACAGAAGAGTTTTTGGGGATTCTAGGGTTTCTAAAAAGGCTTATATTTAAAGAGGGTATCACTGTTCTTAAATCAGCACACAATTGCATCACAAAAAATCTGCACACAACAGTTCTCGAATAGGAAGTCTTTGTGACAGTCTTACTATCGGTTTTAAGGAGGATTGGTTGGAAAGCAGGGGGGCGATCAGGCAATGAGTTGGATGTACAAAACTAGTGCTTAATTGAGGATAGAGGTCTGTTAAGCAGGTTTATATGCAGAATTCTTGTAATTGCAGCAGATATAAATAAGAATAAGAACAGAAATCTGTGAAATAGATTGCAGACTTATATTCAGAATTCTGTTAAGCAGAAATCTGCCCACTTAATTGAGGATAGAGGTCTGTTAAGCAGGTTTATATGCAGAATTCTTGCAATTGCAGCAGATATAAATAAGAATAAGAACAGAAATCTGCGATATAGATTGGAATTAAGAGGGCAAGCTTATAATAAAGAGAATAAGCAAAAAAAATTGTAAAGCAGAAGTTAAAAATGCAGCGATATTATAGCAAAGAAAGGAGAATAGATAAGAACAAAGTATAGAGCAAAGAGTAAGAGAGGAAGACATGATATAATTGACTGCCAAGAAATTCATAAACATTTTATATATCTCCAATCATAGGCCTTCATGACCTAGGGATAGCTTTTTCTCCTACAAATCAACAGCTACGGACAGCTTTACAATAAAATAAGACACCTACCTCCCTAATCATGCATCAACATACTCGGTCCATGATAACTTCTCTAACATATTCAGGTGATGCTCTCATCAAAACATCCCCAAAACATCTATATAATAAGGGAGGACGGTTGGACAAAGAGCGGACAAGATTTATTTAGCGGGAGGGACAAGTGGTGGTTGATATCATGGTTTAAAATATCAGCGATATATCGCTATATCGCCAGGCTCCGACATCAAAACATACTAAAATTTTCTGTTTTGGAAAAAAGTCTAAATATCGCCGATATATCGCCAAACTTTCCATTTGTTTTTCTTGGTGGATTTGAAGCCCCTCTTCACGGATTTGGGTTTTCTTCCAAACTTCAAAGTTGAGGTATATTTTTATTTTTTATTTTTTTAATTTCAAATTTCTTAAATAGATCTTCGTGAAGAATAGATTATAAACATGAATCGCATCAAGTTTGATATGATTCATCATGATTATCATAAAATTAATTGGGATTCATGAGTTTTCATGGGTTTCATTTATTTAAACCCAATAAACCCTAATTAAATTTTAATATGCCAAAAGGTTCTAAAAAGCGCTAGGCACTAGTCGGGCGGTGGGGACCGCCTAGCGCCTAGGCGGTCTAGGCGGCGCCTAGGCGTTTTGCCTTTATTTTAATTATTATTTTGATATTATATAATATATATGTTTAAAAATTATTATAAGTTCAGGATTATCCCAAACCATTATTGTAAAGAACAAGTATATGACCATAATTCAAGATTGAGTGATTAACGAGAACAAAAGCTAACATGGTCCGCCTGGCCAGTCTGATCCCGCCTGACCAGCCTGAGCCCGCCTAGGCGGCCGCCTTGCCCCACCTAGCTCCGCCTGGGAGCTTGGCCGCTTTTCTGGAGCACCTAGGACCTAGGCGAGGCAGTGGGGAGCCGCCTAGCGCCTAGGCGCTACCTAGGCGGCTGCCTGGGCCGCTTTTTAGAACATGACTACACATCCAATCTACTTGCTATCCAATCTACTTGAAAATTTTCACTTAACCTTGTCGTCGACATCATATCCACTATTGAAGATAAAAAAGCTATATACCACTATGCCCAAGCAGTAACCACTATCGTCCCCTCCACCTAGGGCTAGCACCCTACTTCTGCCTTGAGTGGATCTCCATCTCCTCTCATGTTTCTACCAAAAGGACACACATATGTATGATGCTTTTCACAGTAATACAGAAATAGAAGACAAACCTTGTCTTCATGGTTTTACTGATTACTCGAGTAAGGTAAAAGAAGAAAAAGGGTAAAGAGAATATGTGTAAATCGTTGTATGTATAATTGCAATTAAACAATAGGGCAATTTTATGTTTCACCCCCAAGTTTATACCCGCTTTCAAGTTACACCCCCAAATGTTAAAAATTTGACTTATACCTCCATTCCGTCTGCGAGCCATCAATGGGCGTTAGGCGGGCAGAGCTGGCTTTGATGAACTGGACTACTTCCGATATTGCTCTTGCTTGGGTGGTTGAATCAAGCCCCCAACTATTAAAAAAATTGCCTTACACCCCCATTACTTTCTCTAATCTAAAAAGAGACGTCTGAAATTTAAGGGCTTGGATTAATTTCGCTCCAACCTCATTAGAAGAAATCAAATCAAACCCTAACCCTAATCTCCATGGGTCTTTGTCAAACTACCAAGAACGAGAGAGAGGAGAGGTATGGCTCGAGGAAGAGGAGCAACAACATCAATCACTCCAAAATCATAAGCAGCAACGATTCCAAATCCATGAACTCTTAGGCGAGCTCTGACTTTCGAACTCATGCATCTTATTCCAGCAACCCAAAATGCAATGGGAGATCGAAATATGTTGCTTTCGGCCCTCAAAGAGAGCCGTTGATGATAGATCCGTTGATGGGTTTCTTGGAAAGAGTAAGGTTTTTGGAAATGGGTGGTTGGAGAGCGGGGCTAAGCTTCATGGGATCAGATTCAGCCACCCAAGCGGGCCAAGCATACGCCAGAGGATTACATCTGGTGGATGTTCGATTTGTGCCGAATGATTACTTTTTTTTTCTTTTTCTTCTGAAGTTAGGGAACAGCCGTGGAGATTAGGGCTAGGGTTTGGTTTGATTTCTTCGGATGAGGAGGAGGAAAGTAATCACAGTCGTTGATTTGGAGGTCTCCTTTTAAGGTTAGAGAAAGTAATCCGAGTCGTTGATTCAGCTACCCAAGTAAGGTCAATATCCAAAGTAGTTCAGCTCATCAAAGCCAGCTCAGTTCGCCTAACGCCCATAAACGGATCGCAAACGGAATGCGGGTGTAAGTCAATTTTTTTAACATTTCGGGGTGTAACTAAAAACAGGGATAAACTTGGAGGTTAAACACAAAATTACCCTAAACAGGCATATCCCAAACCGACGCTTAACTTTTACGGCTAATGAACAAACCCAACCCCAAATTTAGAAAAAAATTAACAGTAGCCATAAAGAACACTGTATACATAATACAGCAAAACGGCATCAACTTCATCAAGAAGATTGCAAGCGAAAAAAGAAAAACAATTCTCAATGATTAATTCGCAGAAGGACTAAGAAAGTGCCACCCTAAATGTGTGGTTCCAACTCTACTACAAACATGGGGCTCACAACGAAAAACAGAGGAGCAAACAGAAGCCCTAATTTGTTCCCCAGCATCCATAGCAGCCATTACAGAATCTTGCTAGACCAGTGGAACAATTTCTTGATAAAGGGCGGAAAATCTTGCTTGTTCTTTCATTAAGATCAGAAAAGATTCAGTTTTAGCTTCCAAGAAGTTGACCGAAAGATAAAGACAGAGAGAGAGCGAGAGAGAGAGAAGCAAAACTTACTGCGGGGGGGAAGAGCGGGCGGAGAGGGTGGGGACTTCTCGTTGAAGCTGAGAAAGCTGTTGGTGGCGTTGGGGCCAAGGCCGCGGCGGCCGAAGCAGGAGGGGAGCAGGCCGGGCTGCCACACCACCGTCACCGACGTCAGCTGCATCAGGACGACCCACAGCAGGATGACGACGCCCACCCGGAGCACCCACGTCCGCACCGCCCTCCTCCTGCGGCCCCCGCCCCCGCCCCCGCCGACGGCGGCGCCAGCGGCGGAGGCCCTGATCGGCGGGGGGTGGGGCCTCCTCGCTCGCGCATCGTCCACCATACCCGCCGCCGGCCTGTCGAACACCGAATCTGCAGCGGCATTGCGGTCCAAAACCGGATCAGAGAGTCAAGAAGTTGAAAGAAATTTAAGCCGGTGTGGGGAAGACGAAGGACCTTTGTGCAACGACGGAAGGAACAAGGGATCGTGGCCAAAGTGTGCTCGCCCGTGTTGTTATCGGTAAATGCATAAACTCACTTGATTATAAGTAGTTAAATAGGGGTAATCAGATGATGGAGGAATTATCCGGATGAAACGGTGTAATTTTTTTTAAAAAATTCAATTATATGGATTTTGTCTATCCATATGTTTTTTATTTATCTCTGCTGTGAAAAGAGAATTGGGCTTAAGGAAATGAAACCAAAATACTTTTTAAAAAGTATTCCATAAATCCTAAATGATATTAAACATTTGACATACTGAGGGTATTTATGGCTTTGGATATCTATATTTTGAATGAACAGAATACCCCCACGATCTATTTATGATGCTATCTTCCGTCGTTATTTTCGTATATGTGTGTTGCACGTGTACATTTCTAGTTTATTTATCTATATAATAAGAAAGTATGTTTTCATCTTGAAGATAAACGTAGAGACAAACCAAAGATAAAGAACGGTCGAGATCGTCCCACGCCACCTCGTCGAACTTCCCGGATTGGGTGGGGTGGGGTGGGGTGCATGATACGATCCGCTTTAGTGCGATGCAATCCCAACTCGTTTTTTGTCATTCATTATTTCGTAGGGGGAAAAATGACGTGATTTATTGCAAACGGTTTTTGTGGGTATTTAAACACGGTCGATTTTGTGGCATTCATAGTTTCGGAGGGGGAATGGCAGGTCATTTATTGCAAACGGATTTCGTGGTTTTCAAATCCAATTGGTTTTGTGACATTAATTATTTTGAAGGAGGAGAATGGCCGGTGATTTATTGCAAATGGATTTCGTGGGTGCATCGAATGGTGCAGATTTTGTGCAATTCAAAACTGATTTCTCCTCAAGAATATCATGTGATTTATTGCGAACAGATTTCGTTGGTGGATCGAACGGCCCAAATTTTGTGCAATTCAAACCCAGCTAAGTTTTTGGCACCTTTACCCCCCCCCCCCCCCCCCCGAACAAAACCTTTGCATAGGAACCCCACCTCTCTCTCTCTCTCTCTCTCTCTCTCTCTCTCTCTCTCTCTCTCTCTCTCTCTCTCTCTCTCTCCCCTCCGCATGACATCTCTACACTGAGCGCTGCGAGGGGGGTGTTTTGCCACCGAAGGCGATCGTTCGAGTGCCACAAGCAAGGGAGTTTTGTCGTCAAAGGCGACCGTTCGAATGCCGCAGGCAGGGAAGTTTTTGTCGCCAAAGGTGACTTGTCCTAGTGCTGCAGTCGGGGGAGTGTTGCTGCCGAAGGCAACCTTCCGACTGCCGACAGGCACTGGAATTACTAGTACATACTATAATAAAGGAGCACATTTGCTACTGTGATATAAAGGAGGAGACAAACCAAAGATAAAGAAGGACTGAGATCGCTCCAAGTGTCGATGCACTGTGAGGAGAGAGAGAGAGAGAGAGAGAGAGAGAGAGAGAGAGAGAGCAGGCCCAACGTGCATGGTGAAGAGAGAGAAAGAGGGAGAAAGAGAGCTGGGTCGGTTATTCGCACCCATGAAATCAATGACCCCCCCCCCCCCCCCCCCCCCCCTAAATTTTGAAGTGGGTTTTTGACACCCATGTATCTTGGAACCCATATTTGAAAATGCGTAGGGATCGGTGGTTTCCCCACTTTCTCTTTTTGATATCCTCCTTCCTCCGCCTCTCTTCATCTTCATTCACTTCACCATCGGCTCCCCTATCATGCTCCATCGTTTGGCCATTGGAATCTCTATCATCTGATTAGATATATGTCCTCCCACTAGAAAAGCGTCAATGGAGTCGGACAGTTGACATCAACTGAAACCTTAGCTTGTGATTTCACAATAGCCTAGTGTTTGGACCACCACGTAGCCTTTGAACGAGACCAATGGAGGTAAACCTAATATATATTGGACAATATGTTTTATTTTTCTTCTTCTTATGGATAATTGTCCTATGGGTTGTAAAATGTAATTTTCTTCTCACTTTTGGTTGTAGAGTTCTTTGGTGAATGTTTTTAGATTGAATGACAAAATATTGGACAATTGTGTATAGTGTGGACTTTAGAGAGATTTTTTATTAGATCCACATCAAAGCCCTTTGGTGACTGTTGGCTGCCAGCAAGGGTATATGGAGTTGTTGGTAGGGGAGGAAGATTGGGGATGAAGAAACGTGGAGAAAGACCAAGGGACGAAGTAATTTTTTTTTGGTAAGTTGTCTAAGACCCCTCTAACTAACCTTGTAGTTTAATAAAGCCTTCTACCTTTTGCGTAGAGCATTAAGTTCCTACCACACTCCCTTTTTATAAATAGTCATTTTGCCTCTATAGCAGCTGTACAGTGAGAACAAACAATTGTACATTTTTTTCTTCAACATGCGTTGTACAGTAAAATCCCAATAGTAGACTAAAAACATTGTAGCTGCTACAACGATTTCAATATAGAAGTACTTATTTCGGAGTATAAATTCGGTTGCTATAGTAAATTCAATTTAGCAGCTCGAATGTAGTATAAATTCAAGTTAGCAGAGTATAAATTCGACTGCTATAATGATTTCAGTGCAGCAACTCAAATGGAGTATAAATTCATATTATCATAGTATAAATCAAGTTGCTACAATGATTTAACTATAGCAACTCGAATGAAATAACAATTCGAGACAACCGAGTATCGATCAATTCGCTTGCTACAATGAAATCATTGTAGTAGTTACAGTGATTTGGCAGTTGCAACCGAATTGATACTCCATAATCACTGTAGCAGTTCTGGAGTATCAATTCGGATTAGCAGAGTATAAATTCGGTTGCTACAGAGGAGTAATGAGAGGGTCATTTTAGTCATTTGTTAGAGGTTGAACAGGTCCACAAGGTTTTTAATGTGAAAGTGTCCTTTCGGGATGGGTTTAAGGTCAAACCAAAACATTATCGGGACCGGAACTTAAAAGCATCTTCTGAAAAGAGCCTCTCACCAAGTCACCCTTTTTTTTTTTCTTCCCTTCCTTTATTGATCGTTGCAGGTGATACGTCGCGGAGATGTTAGAGTAATTGGATGATGATAGAGATGGAAGTCGGAGGGCCGGAGGATGGATCCTTCGAAATTATTTATTATTATTATTATTTAGGTAACTATGGTTATCCAAATGTGCTCCAAGATTTATCATGTGGGGTCCATAATTTTTAAAATTTTTTAATGGACTATATCACTCCCTTAAGTTACTCCTTGCTTCTTCCTTCACATAGTTCTTTGTTTTTTGCCTCAGTCGGAGTGACCCGCCCTTTACCAAACCGATCAGTCCCTATCGAAATGGTGACATCTGTGGATGATAGCTCTATCTCCACAACAAAAGCGTGCGAGAACCACCACTCTCGGCCACGGGCGACGGTGGCTTCCACCCAAAGCAGTCGCCGTCATCGTCCTCCTCCTCACCGCCGCCGCTAGCGCCGCCGTCGGTTCCGCCATGGCCGACCCCGACTCCGGCTTCAATGAGGACAGCGATTTCGCCGAATACAATCCTCACCCCTATGGGGGCGGCTACGACATCGCTCTCACCTACGGTCAACCCCTCCCCCCCTCCACCGCCACATGCTACCCCCTCTCCGATACCCCGCCTCCGACGCCCCGCCTCCCGGACCCCGTCGACGAACTGACACCCATCCCGGTTCCTCACGGAGGCGGAGATGGGTTCCCGGAGCCAGACCGTCGCCCTACTTGCGATAGCGGCGGCCAGGGGTATGACTACCAGAACCCCACACCGGAACCTTACTCGTCGGATCTGCTCGGGTACTGGCCTTTCTTGGACGAGGAGAGGTCTCGCTGGAGAGACGGGTCCGAGGAGCCCGGGTACTGGAAACAGTGGAGGCGAGCTGCAGATTACCTGTTTGGGTATTCGCATGGCTATGGAGAAAGGAGGGTCGGGACCGACAGCTACGGAATTCCGATCTATGCTTACAGACGGCAAATCGATCAGCCCCTTGTAGTGCACGTCGAGCCAGCGAGGTCTCACAAGCCGGATTACTTCGACGCCCACCGCGAGCAAGTGTATCCCATTCACTCTGAAGCTGTGAGTTAGCTGCCCTTGTGCTACCTAATACCATTCAGTGCTTTGGTTATCTTGCAATTATATTCAATTATCCAGCATTTGTTGATGTAGTGGCCATCAACACAGAGTGAGAGAAGGGATGATAAGGATTACTATGAGAGCTCCCTTCATGTTGAAGTAGACCAAATCGAGCCATCATGGTATCAGAAGCCGCCTAGCCATGGTGAGGTTTACGAGGAGCAAGTCGATCCCCTGCCAAAATGGGTGAGTTGGGTACCTTGCAAATTATGTGTTTTGCTATTATGTTGTGTAATTTAATATGTAATTATTGTTCTTTTCCTCGTCATATGGTTTTTGCATATAGTTTTCCTCGTCGTATGGTGAAAGAGTTGATGATGAGATCCATTCCTTTGAAACCCCAAACTATGCCTATGACAGGCATTACTATGAGGAGCCATTGCGTGTTCAGCTCGAGACAGATGAGTCAGCGTTTTCTCATGAACCGAGTCACTACAATATCTACCATGAACATGCTTCGATTGAGACCAACTGGGTGAGTACCCACTCCTGTCTCTGAATCTTGTGGGACTTTATCTGCATATGCTTGTTGTCATAATTTGGCATAGATTATTTAATAAACAAATGCTGCTTCCGTGCTGGGATTCATGTCCACCCTTATATTGTTTTGTGTATAGCATTCTTCATTTAATGATGAACCCCTTGAGCCTTTTAAGCCGACATGGTCTCAGAATCCAAGTCACTATGGAGTCTACAATGAAGAGCCGTCTCCAGAGTCCAAATGGGTGAGTATCTAGCCATAATTCCGCATGTTCTTTGCCTCATATATACGCGCATCAGCACAATCTGGCCAGGAATTTATGCTAGGGTGGGTGTTTGGCTCTTCTGAATAAGCAATCATTATTATGATGCTTTCAACATAGTCATCGCTTTACCCCACTTCTCATTTTGGGCTTCAATGTTCAAGTTACACTCCTACGCCTGGTGGTGTGAACTAGGATTTTAAGCATTTCTAGGTCATAATTCCTATGAATAAGACAATATGTTCTAATTAAGCTCATTTATAGTTGCAGTTGAAGAGTTAAGTTTCCTTTTGCAAAACTGTTAATTCTTCTTCTTCTTTTTTTTTGGGTTTCTAAACCTGTGTATTTTAATTAATGATTTTGATTAGCATTCTTCAAGTAGTGGTGAACCGCTTGAACCTTTTGAGTCATCATGGTCTCGCAATCCAAATTTTTATGGAGTCTACGGCGAAGAGCTGTCTTCCGAGTCCAAATGGGTGAGTCCTAACCATGATTCTGCATGTTATTTGCCTCTTATATTTGCTCCTTAACACAATTTGGCTAGGAAGTATACATTAAGAGTATGGGATTTGATTATTCTTACTCTGCGATCATTTTTCAAGATGCTTTTGAGGTTTTCATCATGTTATCCTTTTGGATGTTTTTGTATTTTGGGCTTCATATTGTTATCCAAATTCCTACCCTAGTACTGGTTGTACAAATTAGGAATTAAGGATTTACATATTATAATTACCAAGGAGAGGAGTAGATGTTCTTATTAGGTTTATATATAATTTAAATTGAAGAGTGAAGTTATCTTTTGCAAAATGACATTTTTAAAAGCTGTTTATTGCTATTAATGATTTTGATTATGTTTCTTTTCTTTCTAAATCAACTTAGTCTTAGAAATTGAGTTACCTCAGTGTCTTTGAGCGTATCCCAAATTCTCAATAAGTCCAATTGGGTGTGCAATGCTGCCTTGCAAATGAATCTTATGCGATTCTTATAAATGCATTATTTTGGCATGATTGGCTATTTTTACCAATGTAAACAAGTGTTTGCATACTATGTGTTGTAGGACACTAGTTCAGACCTCAATAGATGATGCAAGCTTCAACAAACAAACTCATACATTAAAATACAAAGTTCAATTAATTCACCAGCTATTATACAGAATTTTAAGCATGGGATAATATTTAATTTAAAATAAAACTACTTGCAAGCACGTAGTATTGCACAAGATAAAAATTTTAAATAGCTCGACCATTCAGAAAATCAAGAGATTCCTGTTGACTAGGATAGTTCAAAGATTAACGATGTAGAATAGGTGATACGACAACATCTAGTGGTTTAGGTTTTTTAAATTTTTTCAGATTAAAAAATATTTTATTCCAATATTAATATTTTCGGAATATAATATTAATATTTAAATAAGTATTAATTTGATCCTAAATAATATTTTTTCGGATTAATTAATTAGGATAGATTCTTAGTAGTTATTTGGGATAAGATTTAATAGGGTTTGCTTTTATTTAAAATAGGTAGTTGTTATCCTTTAGAAAGGTTATTGTTTATTTTCTATTTAAAGGGGTATTTCTCTCTTATTGTAACCATGTTATTAATGAATAAAAAAAAAGTTTGTTGCAATCTTCTTATTCGTGTGATTCGAAGCTCCACGAAGTGATTTTGTTAAGCCGGAGCGAGTCCGGATTTGGCGCAAGGCCCCCCTTCTATCTTCTTCTTTCTCTCCATCTCTCGACTCTCATCTCAAGACGACCATCATGCGATATTGTGGGAGCGGGTAGCCGTTCTGTACCAAATTTGGTATCAGAGCACCCGTCACGATGCCCTATCATTAGGGGTGGACATGGTTGGGTTTATTAGGTTTGGAGGTCTAACCATATTTGGACTAAGTTACTTCGTCTTTGCCCGAATTGTCAAAGTTGCCCGAGAAACTCGTATAGGGTCTGCCCATGTTTGGACCATGGAAGTTTATCGGGTTCCTCGGGTTGCTTGGGTTCGTTCGGACCATTCACTAAAGAGTAGAGATATGTCCGATCTAAACTTTACAACTTGCTACATCCGATCTGGAGCTTCCTCTTGCTGGTGCAATTTTTTTTTCGGTGTTGACTGTGTAATAAAGGATATTAGAAGTTTCACCTAATTGTAGAGAACATATGCATTCCTCTCTTTCTCTCTCTATCTATAAACAATAACATTTCTAATATATATATATATATATATATATATATATATATATATATATATATATATATATATATATATATATATATATATATGGGAAAGGGTTCGGTGAATTTGAATTCACAAATGAATGGTGAAATATGGTTTATATTACGTCATGTGTCCGCTGAAAAGACATAAAGTAAGTAAGATGGGATAGACATTTAAGAGGGTTGAACACTGAAAAGATATAAAGAAAAAAGTTAAAGAGGGTTGAACATTTTCTTAGGACACGTGGCAGCTATATATATATATATATATATATATATATATATATATATATATATATATATAGAGAGAGAGAGAGAGAGAGAGAGGGCTGTTACAGTGAGCTCTGGGCTGCCGGGGGGGAAAGTGAGCTGCGGGTTTTTTGACCCCCCAAGAAGTTATGGAATTTGATGAAATTTGGTGAGGTTGTTGCATAGGATAAGATGATCATCCTCACCAATTTTCATCAAATTCTAAAACTTCTAGGGGGGTCAAATGGTCGAAGCAATTTTAACGGTGACTACGGACGGCATAAATTGCTTCGACCATTTGACATTCCTAGAAGTTTTGGAATTTGATGAAAATTGGTAAGGACGATCATCTTATCCTAGGCAACAACCTTACCAAATTTCATCAAATTCCATAACTTCTTGGGGGTCAAAAAACCTGCAGCTCACTTTCCCCCCCCCGGCAGCCCACAACTCACTGTAACAGCCCTCTCTCTCTCTCTCTCTCTCTCTATATATATATATATATATATATATATATATATATATATATATATATATATATCAAGGTTCTAAAAAGCGCTAGGCGCTAGTCGGGCGGTGGGGGGCCCGCCTAGCGCCTAGGCGTTTTGTCTTTTTTAAACTATTTTAATTATTATTTTGATATTATATAATATATATATATGTTTAAAAATTAATATAAGTTTAAGATTATCCCAAATTATTATTTTAAAGAACAAGTATATAACCATAATTCAAGATTGAGTGGTTAACAAGAACTAAAGCAAACATGGTCTGCCTGGCCAGCCTCAGCCCGCCTGGTTCGCCTGGCCTGCCTAGGCGGCTGTCTTGCCCCGCCTGGGAGCTTGGCCGCTTTTCTTGAGCGCCTAGGGCCTAGGCGAGGCGGTAGGGGGTCGCCTAGCGCCTAGGCGACAGCCTGGGCCGTTTTTTAGAACATTGATATATATATATATATATATATATATATATATATATATATATATATATATATATATATATATATATATATATATATATATATATATATATATATATATATATATATATATATATTCCTCGGGTTGGTCATACAGATGACCATGTTTGCCCAAATTCGAATTCGGGCAAAAACATTTTGCCCATACCTTTTCAAATTCCCAAATATTGTTGCCCGTGATTATCCTAGTTTAAAATTGTAAGGTTGCTCGGGTTCGTTCGGACCAAGTCCCAGCCCTACCCATCATCATGACCGATACTATGATTCCTACTCTTAATTTACTTTTGTTCTATAGCCACCTTTATTTTCCCAAATAAAGCTGCTTAGGCCTCTAGATGAGGCTAGGCACCACCAAGGCGGGTCCAAGCAGGGTTAGGTGCTAGAACATGTATAGATGCTATTCTATTGTTGGTAATCGTGAATTTATGGATTGGATTATACTAAAATCATGGTTATTATGATATTATCTCATAATATCATGCTTGCTTTGTTCTTGTTAATCTTGAGTTTATGGTTATGTAAATGATATCTGCTCTTTAAAATAATGGTTGGGATAATCTTAAATCTATAGTAATTTTAAAACATATATATTATATATAATATCAAAATAATAATTAAAATAATTTAAAAAAGTTAAAACGCGTAGGAGCTGCCTAAGCCGCCTAAGCGCTAGAAGTCCTCCCACCACCCGACTAGTGTTTAGCGCTTTTTAAAACATTGATCCACCGTATGGTAAAGATTATGGTTCTCATGCTCTATACCGCACCGTACTATATTGTGATGTTTTCAACCTCATCAAGTCGGAGCGCTATGTTCTTCTACCTTGTATCCATCTTGAGAAGAGTTAATTGAGTTTGCGCTCTAAATTCAACGACAAAAAAATGTCAACAATGGTATAATTGGACGCATTAAGGTTCATGGTGTGTGCACCTCCAGTGGATCCTCCACCACCAGTGGCTCCTCGTCCAATTGTGATACCTGTAGAGCCTGCACCGGCAGTCGATCTTCCACTACCAATATCCCTATCTAAGGAGCTTCTGCTTGTCACAGTGCCACTAGTTGAGTCCGATCAAGTAGTGTTACCCGTATAGCCTGCACCGTCAGTTGATCTTCCACTGCCAATATCCCTATCTAAGGAGCCTCTGATTGCCACAGTACCACCAATGGAGTCCGTTCAACCACTTAATCTTCCACCTCAAGTGCGACTTTCATAGGAGTCTCTCTTCCATCAGTGGGGGTTTTCGAGGAGAGCTCGATGAGCTTCCACTATCGACGGAGCCTCCGTCAACAGTGGAACCAAGACCACTGCTTGTGGTGAACCTTCTACCAGCCCCTTCAGTAGAGAACTCCCTGCCAATCGAGCTGTTACTGAGTATCGACTTCAGCACGCTAGCCCCGACTATCAACTTTGTCAGACTAGACTTTCCATCCCCGACTCGGGTGCTTCGTCTATTTCACTTGGGCATGATATCTTCCTCCAAGCTAGCATATCATCACGCCTTAGTGACCGTTATCAGTAGCTCTCACCTCTGTTACCAAAAACTCCGATTTTTTGAATAAGTCTTGATTAAAACACGACTTATTTAGTAAACGTTCTCTTCGCGACTCTTTCCCGATTTTATAAAATAGTCGCGATTTTATGAAAAAGTCACGATTTTCACGTTTTAATCCGATTTACATGTTTTAATTCTGATTAATTGCGTTTAATCCTGTAATGTATTGCTCCAAAAACCTATTGTAACATCTATATATAAATATATTCTAAAATTCTACCGCTTGTTTCCCGACTCTTTTCTTATCTTTTCGATTTTTCCGACTTCTCCCCTAATCGATTTTTTCCCGACTTCCGACTTGGTAATTATCCTCTCGCCACTATTCTTCTAACTTTCGATCCCAGGTTGACATCAACAAATTTTTCGTATGGGATCTGCGAGATGACTATGATGTGACATGATCACGCCTTTTGGGCCTACACCATCGGCTTCATGCATTACCGATTGCTTCGACTTCACAGAACTCGAGGTTGAGTTCTTTCGCAGTCGGGGTATTTGATGCGGGAGCATCTAATGGTTAGGGTTTTTTAAAATATTTTCTGATTAAACAATATTTCATTTAGATATGAATATTTTTGAATAAATAATTAGTAGTTATTTGGGATAATATTAATATTTATTTTTTATTACATTTTTTTAATTCTAAATTAACTAGTTGTGGTGGGCTCTTAACTTCCCGGAGCACAAGTATCAAACATCATTCTTTCCGGTTTAAATTGAAGCCGAGTATCACGCCATGGCTGACATAAGTCACAGAACGGATCATTTGGCTTCATTGTTTCTTGAGGATATAGGACTCATTAGCATATCTCTTTTGTTGTTATAAATGAGTTGCTGACTAGATTGCAAGGTATATGATTTTTCACGAGTGGACTGAGCACATCGAGATCGTTGGCCACTTGATTTAACATCACTTTGTTGACCACATCTGCACTTTGAGGATCTTCCGTTTGACTATGGTGGACATTTTTAAGAAGGCACATACTTCTGAATGTTATTCGTTTTACTAGGTGAACTCTCTTTGTATGACCAAAAATAAATTGTACAAGGTTATTAGATGCATACATGGTATGTTTGTGTAGTCTTCCTATTGAGTATCTAATATTTTCCTTTTACATGGAATTTCATTTGTGTTGTGACCCCGTCATCTACTCATGAATCGGTGGATTCCCTAAAGAGACATCCTTTTTTCGTTTTCATATCCATGCTTTATTCAAAATAATCAATTCAAGATAATCATAAAGCATTTGACTTGTCTTTTCTCAAAGAATGTCTTTTCAAGAACATAGGCCCGAACTCCGTCACCGCCATGTAGTTCATAAGAGGGGCCTTTCTTTGTGCATCTGTCCAAACATCACAAACAATTGGTACTCACTTCTCATTCCAAATTGTCTTGATTGGTTATAATTTCTCAATATTTGCTCGCTCCTTTTGAAGTAAAATGGTTCTCAACATATTCTCTAGAGGAACAGAACTGCTTATTGTGTGGGCGTAATTAGCGGCAAATGTATAAGAACTTGTATACTGCGAATTCCTTGCAAGATGAAATAGCAAGCCCCTAGAATAAAATATCCTTACAATTTTCGCTCGCAATTGATCCTGAAACTCAATGTTCCTTGTTTTTTTCAAAGCGGAGCTACCAATAGTCTTCCTTGGCTTGAAACCCTCTTGCCTAAATGATGTGATGCCTATTGCCCCCATGCTTGTACTTGCACCCGATGATCGAGTAAAAGTGGTAGATGACAAAGGGACTTGCTTGGGCAACTCGTTCTTCGCTGCAACTCTGCTTATTCAATAAGCCTTGCATATTTTGAATTTGTTGGTATGTACTTTCGCACATCCTTTGATTCCATGACCGACTATCTTCAACAAATGAGTCTTCTTTGCATTTGACAGACAGTGCATTCGAAAAGTTACATTTCCCCCTCCTTCCTTCTTTTCTACTAACTTTGTCATAAACCGTAAAGATGCTTACTAGGATCTTCATGTTGGCAATCATGACTACTACCACCAACACCAGTAGAAGTGAAACTCTCTCGGTGCATTATCTTATTGTAATCATTAATCAAATATACCAATTAACAAACAAATAATACATTACACAAGCAGATAATGCACACAAACAAATAATGACAAGTCTCATCTTTAAACCAAAAAACAAAAATCAAGGGGGAGGAGTACAGTTCCTCCCCCTTGCAGTCGTGCTAGACAGAGGTGAACGTTCCTCCCGCGGTTGAGCTCAAGTGGCCGAAGGAGGGAGGTTGTGGCTAAGCATATAAATAATGCTGAGAAGATCATACAAATGCATTACCACATGACTGAGCAAACAATGACATAAAAAAAAAGCAAAAAGAAATCCGAAATAATAGCAACATACCTCTTTTTTCTTTTCTCCAACAGGTGGAGGACTGGGCATACTAAGTAATTAGTCTTATACCCCTCGCGAGTTTTTAATTTAACCAAAGAGACAGTTAGTTAGAATATTGCCTAAAGTCTCTCCCAAAGGGCACGTTTGTACAACAAATCCCTCCCTCCAACAAGAGTATCCATTCGTCTTCAGCAAGAGTATCAATTCGTTGATCGACACTATGCATGTAGCGGTTGCTATAATGATTTCGCTATAACTACTAACTAATACAGTGAAAATACTGTAGCAAGAGTATACATTCGTCTCTGAAAGAGTATCCATTCGTCATGAACAAGTGTATTTATTCGTCGGGTGACATTGTGCATGTAGCGGTTGCTACAATGATTTTACTATAGCAAGAGTATCCATTTGTCTCCAGAAAGAGTAACCATTCGTTTTCAGTGAGTGTCCATTTGTCGTCACTATGCATGTAGCGGTTGCTACAGTGATTTCACTATAGTTACTACAATGATTTCATTGTAGCAAAAATATCTATTCAGCTAATTGATACTCTTACCAAACCAAATTGATACTCTTGCTACAATGAAATCACTGTAGCACAATCAATTTTCTAAATTGATACTCTTACGAAATCGAATTGATACTCTTGCTACAATGAAATCCCTGTATCAACTACAGTGAAATCACTGTAGCAACTGTTGCATGCACTATGTCAATCGGCGAACGTATGCTCTTGCTGGAGACGAATGTATACTCTTTGCTGGAGCGGCAGTTTTGTCATTGAGGGGGTAAAAGAAGGGTGAGGGACTTGCTGCAACACGTGCTATTTCGGGAGGGACTTGGTGCAATATTGAAACATTGCCTATCATTTAGCTAATATAGCATCTACTAAAATGATTTACGGCTAAGTCTCCCAAAAAAAAAAAAAGAGTACCAACAACGATGACATGGAGGGGTTTTGTACTTAAGGGGTTGCTTCGGTGTTTGCTCCAATCCTCAAGGCGGCTGTGCAGGCAAGTGCTCTCTCAAGAGAACCCTAGTAGCGGGCTAAAAGAATCGGAAAAAAAACCCCAAAACAATAGTTGGGCCATGTCCGACCCGCGTCAGAGCTTAAATTAAAAAAAAGGGCGACACATGTGGGGCCATGTCCAACACGTGTCCGTGACGGATGCGTGTTGGACACTGCCACGGCACCCTTCGGGAATTTTCGGTGCTACCCAGATTTCACCATATTGGTGTTTTGAAATCCTAGCTATAGCTAATTTTGTTGAGCAATTGTTTTTAATCATTAGTGTGGGTAAATCACTTTTCAGATTGTGATTTACTTTTCGCATCGATGAGAAAATTCTATATGATTAGCTTCATATGGTGCTATGCATGTTGAGCTAACCTTCGACAAATTGTCTTAATTACTTTTAGGTTTCACATAGTAGGGTTGATGCATGACCTACACGCTAGATGATAATGATGCAACAAAGATCACTAATATTCTTGCAATAAATAATTCAATAATCAAATATCGGTGATTTGCAGGGTTTTTTGAATTGAGATTCGGTGAGTATGTAATAACAAACTTTAATATTGTAGTCCTACAAAACAAACATAGTTTAATCTTATTAAGGTAATTATTTGGGAAGATGGAACTTCCGCAGGGTTATGGTAGATCTTTAAATAACACGAAATAATCAGTTGTATGCATTTCAAATGATTTTTATTTAGGCTCAAAGGGTTGTTTTCACAAAGACACAGGTTCATGTAATGATAGGTTCTACATAAACCAACAATGATCAAATCAAGAACAATATTTAGGTTTTCATTAATATTCAGGGTAGGAAGAATAATTATTTGATACTGGATGCTTGCCTTTAATCACAAGCTAAGGATCAGGAACGATGGAACTTGGCTTCATAGATTGATTCCAAGCGTTGTTGATGAATTCCAGAAGCACACACGCACCGAGAAGATCGTTGCGAGTCGACATTACGTGAACTAGGCCAACGACTGCCTGAGATGATCGACAGATGGTCGGTGACATCGCAGTAGGCCGACGGGGGTCAAAAGGTTGTCAGGAAGGTCGACAACAAGCAGGTGGCCGGTGGCGCTTGTTGCCCGCGACGGCTTGCCTGGTTGGTAGGCCTGCTGATGCAGGCAATAGGGAAGCAGAAGCAGGGGTGGGGTGTTGACTGTGGCTGCTGCAATCCTCCTTGGCCGCTAGTTGGGTCGCGCGATGCACATGGACAAAGAGAGAGAGTGAGAAGGAAAGTGAAAGAAATGGGAGGAGCAGACCGAGAGATAAGCCCTGGCTGCCCGGACGGATGAGACTTCTCGGTGTTCTCGCTTCCGAGCTTCTCAACCAATTCTTCCTTCCATAGGAGAGAGATTTGCAAACACAATTTTTCATTAATTCATATATAATAATAAAAAAGGCCATGGGGTCCTTTAAATAAAGGCCCAAATGCACTACATGACATCCCACACCCAATTGGGGACTAAACTAATGCATAATTAGAAATAACTAAACTAATGCATAATTAGAAATAACTAAACTAATGCATAATTAGAAATAACCAACATCCAAATATCCCATAATATAATAATCCAAAAATACTAAATAAATAACTGAAATTAAAGTCCTTGTTGTGCTCTGGGCTAGTCGCCCAACCCAAGTGCTATCGTTGTAGCCGTCCTCCGTCGGCAGCAGCACTGATAGACTCTGAGATCAGACGACAACGTGTAGCGATCTCCCATCAAGGTTTCTATTTGACTAAGTTTGCATATGCATGATGTTCATGTGACTTAATATACAGTATTGAATTCTTTGTCTTTTGACTTAATGAGGCCTATGACATTTTGCATTATAATGTTGTATTTATTGATGGCTGCTCCTTTGAAGTGTGCATGTGTAATTGCTTTGGTGCTCATGCAATTATTGGAAGTGTTCTACTACGTTATCCTCTTTAGAAGTTTGGAGCTCACCTTTGGCTTTCCTTTTTCTTCCAATCTGTACTGCATCTCATGCTGTCATACTTTTATAAGCTGTTATTTAGAAAGTCAGCTGATATAGTTCTCCAATCATTCGTATTTCTCTACATAATCTACAGGGTGATGACCCATGCGAAGACATCGCAGCCCAATTCTTCTGCCCCATTCAGAAGTACTCGGGCTACGATGAGTGATCTCTGCCTCATTGCTCGCCCCTTGATTTTCCAGACCATAATGGATGATCTCTCCGCATGTATATAAGCTCTAATATGATATTTCTGTTCTTCCACTGAAGCAGTTCATAATTTATTAAGGTAAAGTTTGGTACAACTATAACATCAGTTCTTCCTAGTCAAATTTATTTCAATCATTTTGTTTTTTCAAATTCTATCTTTGTTTTCTTTGTTACAGTCTAGGAAACACGAACACCAACACAGATACGGACACGGACACGGGACATGACAAATTCTGAAAAAGTAGGACACGGACAAGGCAATGATATGAATATAATTGGTAATAAAATTGTGTATAATAATTAATGATTATTAATTGGTCTAAAACATATATAAGTGGACATGCAGCGAGTGAAAATTAGGGTTCAATGGTTCAAACCCTCCATATCAATCTTTTTGTTTAAAACACCAATTATTGTCTTTATCCAGTAGGAACCCACTGATTGTCAGAACAGAAGCCTTTTCTATTTAGTTAAGTTTTACGCAAGGGACACAAAATTTCTTAAATGGCGACAAAACCCTTGTGTCTTTTAGGGAAGTTGCAATTTTCGACCCTATCATGTCCAAACATGCGTCCACACATGTCCTCAAGATTATTATCGACGTGTCCAAGACATTTCCAACGAGAAAATTATTTTTTTAAAAAATGTAGACACACAAGTAACCTATCTGACACGTGTCGGACATGGACACAGGCACCTCTGAGGAAGTGTCCATGCTGTCTAGGTTTCAGTTTTCTATGAATCCAGCATCATTTATTCTTCTGAGATTATGTGTTTGCCTTAAGTTCTTGACATTAACTTTATCCCTGTTAGCAGATGTTGGCTAAGTGTAGACTCGCGCCAACGTCCGTGACAATAAGGGCGTGAAGCGTCCGTGTGGATGGGTGCCTGGTCGAGATATCGACCCTATATCTGTAAGTCTTTTCTTATGATTGAGCGGGGAAATCTGATTGTAAATATCCATCGATACAGTTACGCTGCTGCGATAGCTGATGCTGGCCTTTGTTCATCCACTGTAACTTTTTTCTATATTCACCGCTATCCTGAACCGGGGGGTGCCCCGTTATTGATGCTCGTATCGGTAGGGTCTGACACCGGCGTCCTTCCGGGCCTCCGATCGCCGCTGCAACCGCCTAAGGCGGCCCGGCTTTAATGCTGCATCTGCGCTTTGAATTATTACCCGCAAGGGACGGAGTCTGGAAGGAATATGTGGGCACAGTTTTAATTTGCTACCCAGCTCTCCAGCAGCCTCATAACTGCTACTGCAGAGTTCTTGGGATGTTGTGGTCCTGATGGAGCCATGAAGTGGTCATGTGGATTGCATCCTGGTCCCCTGGGCCATGAGAGACCTCACCATCACCCAAAGAACAATACTTGGCTACAACTGGTGTTGGGGCGACGGGCTCCGACAGCTGATGTGGTGATCATTGATTGGACCAGACCCACTTGATAACCTGTAGGGTTTACTACTGTAGTCTGTCATGTGGGGTCCCATATTACCAATTTAAACTCGAAGGTTTTTTTTGTGATCAGTTTATTTCATGATAGTGGAGTATGGTCCAATCATTGATTGCCACATCAGCTTGTTGGAGCCCAAGTATTGCTCTTATACAAATCTTATAATGGGGTCAGACTATTGGGAAGATTGATAGGAATTTTTTAATGGGCCGTTAATCTTGCATTAGCTTAACTAAACGGTGAAAACTAGACTAGGGGTGTAAAACGGGACAGGCCGGGACGACTGGGGACCGGCCTACACTGCTCGGGCCAGTCAGGGCCACAGGTTGAGGGGAGCAGCTTGGGCAGCCCTGTTGGGTTTCAGGCCAGATGTCCGACTGGTCCGGTGAGAGTCGGGTCAGGATCTCTAGCGTATGATAAAAAATAAAAGTGAAGCCACATGTTTTGAGTCGGTTGCGGACTGCAGAATGCACCTAAGCATTCCCATATATATATATATATATATATATATATATATATATATATATATATATATATATATATATATATATATATATATATATGGGGACGGGGAGCCTAGACCTCAGGTGCAGCGTGAACGTCGCACTGGAGCCGCTCCCCGCGCGCCAAGTGTCCAAAAAACCGGCCGGATCGCCATTAAAAGCCCGGGACGAACCGCAGCCATTCGATTCTTTTCGATCGGACGGCAGATCCGGCCGCCCTAAAGTAAAAGCACGGGATCGATCGCAGCCGTCTGATCGGTTTCCCCGCCCGTCCGCCCACCGTCTGATCCGTGCAGCGCACCCCCCCGGGTGTATCGGTTGGGCAGGGTGATTTTCGTCCGTTCGATCGAGCGAAACGAACGGACGGAAACGTTTTTCGCTGTTACTGTAGCGGCTACAGTAACAGCAAAAAACGTTTCCGTCCGTTCGTTTCGCTCGATCAAACGGACGGGAATCACCCGGCCCAACCGATACACCGGGGGGGGGGGGGGGGGGTGCGCTGCACGGATCAGACGGCGGCGGGCGGGGTGCACTGCACGGATCAGACGGCTGCGATCGATCCCGTGCTTTTACTGTCGGGCGGCTGGATCTGTCGTCCGATCGAAAAGAATCGGACGGCTGCGGTTCGTCCCGGGCTTTTAATGTCGATCCAGCCGGTTTTTTGGACACTTGGCGCGCGGGGAGCGGCTCTGGTGCAGCATTCACGCTGCACCTGAGGTCCAGGCTCCCCGTCCCCTATATATATATATATATATATATATATATATATATATATATATATATATATATATATATATATATATATATATATATATATATATATATATATATATATATATATATATATAGAGAGAGAGAGAGAGAGAGAGAGAGAGAGAGAGGGATACTCTCACTAATGGCCCTTACTAATAATCTGGACCGTTCAATCAAAATTGAGGGAGGGCTGAGATCAACCCTTCCTCTCTCTATCTCTTTCTCTTTCTCCATCAAACAACCCAGACCTCGACCCTCCCGACCCCGACCCCTCCGGCTCTGGCTCCGGCAGCCCCCGACCCCTCCTCCGGCAGCTCCCCGACCCCCCTTCCCCTCCAAGTCCGGCAGTCCCCCCGATCTCCCCGACCGGAGCCCCCCGCAGCCCCGGCCGCCGCTCTGCGCCCCCCGCAGCCCTGGCCGTCGCTTCGCGCCCCACGCTGGCCAGCCGCTCCGCTTCGCGCCCTCCGCTCTGTTCCCCGCGTCGGTGCCGGAGGGGATCGGGCTGCCGGGGCCGGAGGGGGGTTGCTCGTCGAGCACTGCGCCGGTGCCGGAGGGGGGGGGGGGGGGGGGGGGTCGCCCGTCGTGCCCTGCGCCGCGCCGGTGCCGGAGGGAGGGTCGAGGGGCTGCCGGAGCCGGAGGGGTCGAGGTCGGGGTCGGGGAGGATCAGGGTCTGGGTTGTTTGATGGAGAGAGAGAAAGAGATAGAGAGAGGGAGGGTTGCTCTCAGCCCTCCCTCAATTTTGATTGAACGGTCATGATTATTTGTAAGGGCCATTAGTGAGAGTATCCCTCCCCATATATATATATATATATATATATATATATATATATATATATATATATATATATATATATATATATATATATATATATATATATATATATATATATATATATATATATATATGGGGAGGGATACTCTTACTCATGGCCTTTTACTCATATAGTTACCTATGATCCGGGCCGTCCATTAGATCCCGACGTACGGTTCGGATTAGATGGTGAGTTAAAGCAATGGTGTCCGCATTAAATGCGGGCTTTTAATACGAGTTTTTTAATACGGGCATTTAATGCGGACACCATTGTTTTAACTTTCCATCTAATCCGAATCGTACGTCGGGATCTAATGGACGGCCCGGATCATAGGTAACTATATGAGTAAGAGGCCATGAGTAAGAGTATCCCTCCCCTATATATATATATATAGGAATGGGATGCTGCCTATCAAAGCAGCGTTTTTGCTGCTTTGAGACATTGTTTGACCATCCTAGAAGTTTTGGAATTTGATGAAATTTGGTGAGGGTGTTGTCTAGGGTAAGATGATCATCCTCACAAATTTTCATCAAATTTCAAAACTTCTAAGAGGGTCAAATGGTTGAAGCAAAATGCTGCAGATTTTAACGGCGACTGCAGACGACTGATTTTGCTTCGACCATTTGAACCCCCTAGAAGTTTTGGAATTTGATGAAAATTTGTGAGGATGATCATCTTACCCTAGACAACACCCTCACCAAATTTCATCAAATTCCAAAACTTCTAGGATGGTCAAACAATGTCTCAAAGCAGCAAAAAATGCTGCTTTGATAGGCAGCATCCCATTCCTCATATATATATATATATATATATATATATATATATATATATATATATATATATATATATATATATATATATATATATATATATATATATATATATATATATATATATATTGAGAGAGAGAGAGAGAGAGAAATGCGGCATGCGGTAAGTGCGGCACCTCACCTCAGTTGTCTGATGCACCATTGTGTGTATGCGATGCACGCAGCGCGTGCATCAGATGGCTGTGCTCCAGTGCTGCACGTACCGCATGCAGCATTATAGCATGCCCTTATATTTATAACAAGGGACGTCGGTTTTATACTGATTAGTCAAAATAGAATAAAAAAGCTGACTAGACAAAAATAAACCGAATAGATTTAACCATTCGTTCAAAAATCAATGCGCGATCTTTTCTTGGTTTCATATCCCAACCCATTTAAATTGCACTAAACCCCTAAAATCACGACCCATTGAAACTGCATTAAACCTGACCGTTCATCACGTGATAGTTGTTCGCATCAACAGCTATAAACCCGCTTGTTTAAATTTCAGCCATCCCAAACCGTCGGGTCGATCGCGAGGAATACATCCGAACAGAGATAGCTGTGATTGATCGATTATAGGGGGAGAGGGAGTTGGTTTGGCGCTCGCTTCGTGCTAATCGGCATGAGTGAGGAAATGAGTATCCCTATGAATGTCGGTATTGTCGTCGAAAGTGTTTTGTTGCTGAAAGCGTTCAGATGTGTTGCCGCCGAAGGCGGCCCGCTACAGTGCCGACAGGCGGCGGCTCACTGCAGTGCCGACAGGCACGAGCATGCACTATATCATAGCAACAACATAATCAAGAAAAAACAGGATCAAGATAATACAATAGCAAATTCATTCACATATCAAACAACCCAATATAAAATTATAACTTTCATACAAAAAAAACAAACAAAATTAGAGCGTATGTTTTATTTCTTTGTTGGTCAAGGGTAAAACGCACCATAAGATTGGAATTTGATCCTCCGATCAAAGTGGTGTTTGACTTTTTGGGATCATCCCTTCTCGGCTTCTCTTGAGAGCCTTTAAAAGAAGCAAAATTTTTTTAAAAAAAAAATATATAATTAATGTCGGATTTACAATCCCAACTAATTAATCTCATATCTATAATTCAAAATATTAGCACATAAACCTAATTAATGAATCCCAGATTTATAATCTTTAGCTTTCAAGGAAAAGAAAGATGGGTTACCTCCAATTTTGAAACCATAACTAGTCAGTCAAGGATTTCTATGTGAAGCTCTCAACCTACTTTTCTAGGTTTTGGTTGGCGGATGCGGATCCCTGCATCAAGAACGCATTAGAGAGTTCAAAGGCGATTAAGCGAAGCTTAGCCCCTTTTGGTTTTTTTCTAATCGGACAAAAATCATGATGTCACCAGCAAAGAAGAGGCAATCGCAGAGAATTACACTCGGCAGAGAACTGGGATCATGCTCATTGCTCGAGATCGAATCGGGCTCAAATCATCGGCTTTTTTTATATTCCCACTAGTTGCTACTTGGCTGGGCTGGCCCGGAGGGCTGTGGGTTTTGGCTGGGGCGAGATGCAATTCTTGAGAGACTTCTCAAATCTCGGCCGGGCTATAGCCTGGCTAAGCCCACTAATAGATCTGCCCATGGTTGCAGGCAAACCACAAAGGAGAACTCTATAATATTGTCTCACAACACAAACCTAGCTCCCAGGCGGAGGAGCAAACCACATCGGTGAAGGTGGATTGAAGGAAGGAGAAGAGGAGACTTGCGTCTGCCTTTTTCGTCCATCTTTCTCTTCCTTATCCGAACTCCAAAAAGGAGACTTTATCTTCAAGAGGAGTATTATAGGGAAAACGAGAAAGGCTTCCTAAACCCTAAATCGGGTGGAGGTGAACCCTTATATGGGGGTGCCCCATCAAAATAAAGGCATTTAGTAAAATATCAGAATCGAGCTAGGATGCCCGAATCAAGTCAGGTGGACCTTTGTAATTTCGTGAGTGTGAATCGCAAGTCCCATAATCAAGGTGTCTGGTATAGTCCCGCCTCATTGTAAATGACAGGTTTACATGAAACTATGGAGGTGTCTGGCATGAGGAACAACTATTCCGCTTAATCATTATCCAACAAAGTGTAATCTTGTCAATTATTATTTTCAATGGTTCAATGTTCCGGTTAGCATAGAAACTGACGGAGTGATATTATCGCTCTAAAGTCCTTCATTCTACCGGAACAAATACCATCTGTTAGTTTTAAAATATGGAATTTGGAATAAAAACAGACGGTTCCATAATGATGCCAAATACCCCCATACGAGCCGATGCGGAAAACAGTGCTTATCAGAATCATCAATGTATCTGTCTCATCAACTGTTCTGATGCCTTTGTTGCTACTGATACGTCTATGGGGTGGCCAAACACCCCCATCACCTTGTTTCTTTGTTTCTTTGTTATTAACATTGATCATTGCTGCCATCATTGTTCAGCTGCTGATTAGGGAAAAGATGCAGACAAGGGGTGCCCCACCCCCACCCCTCTCCATACCCAAAACAATGAGCGAGACTGCTTAAACCCCCCACCCCCCCCCCCCCCCCCCCCCCCCCCCCTTTTGGAAATCTTTTAGTGGGTGCCAAATGACAGCCCCAAGCCCCTATTCAATTGAAAATGGTGCTCTCTTTTGGTAGTTAATGTATATATATGGCAGTCTGGTCTGTAAAGCTACAGCACCCTTCCAGCCCTTATTTTTTAAAAAAAGTAGGATCTTGAAGGCTGCAAATGGTAACTATAAATTGGTACCCGAACTCTTAGTGTGAGAGTGCTGATGTTGGTGTTTGAGAGAGAGAGAGAGAGAGAGAGAAAGAGAGAGAGAGAGAGAGAGAGAGAGAGATTGATTATGATCTGGGGTTAGAGAGAGAGAGAGATTATGGTCTGGGGTTTTGATTATAGTTTTCATTGGAATGAGACAGATGATGAAGTGGAGTCAGAGGGGAGGGGGGGGTAGGGGCACTAATAATCTTTTGATCCTTGAAGTGGGCGTCAAAGGCTCCAAACGAACGTGAATCCTGGAACAGCCCGACAGGCTTTTACTCGGAGCCAATATACAAATGGCTGCAAGCATGTGTGCATCATAACATTAGGTTTATCTCCCCCTTTGATTCATTAAATTATGTACTCATCATTAATGTCACATAGCGCGCGCGCACACACACACACACCAAGAGAGATATTTGCAGATTAGAGCATCTCATGAAGGCCATGGTAAAGGTACACTGACTCGGCGCAAAAGCAACGGCCACGATGTGAAAGAGTACTTTGGATACCAACGACCAGTGTGCGTATTGTGGTGGTTGATTCCATATCGCACGCGTCTGGATGCTACCAGCCTGTTAGTCGTTTTTCGTTATCAGAACAAACTCGACCTGTGATCATGATCGAATATGATCCATTTAACCGGATGTGGATGAGCACTTTTAATCTGATGATCCGATAACGGTCGAATCCGATAGCCCGTTTAATTAGTCAACAAATCAAATATAGATTTCGATCGATCTGGTCCGTTAAGAACCCGATCAGACAAACCTTAACATAATATATCATATTGTATCAACCGTTAGATTAGATTGCTTTAGATCTAAGGTCCTAAGGGTCTGTATTAATAAAGATTCTCATGATTTTCCAATCGAGATATCCTTCCGAGTCCAGAGTCCTGAGACTGAAATCGACTGCTCGTTCAATCCGAATGTAGATTAGTTATCAGACCGAATTTTGATGTGATCCGTACTCAACATATATGCATTGGATTTCCAAATCCGATGATCCGATAACGATGTGAATCCAGTTACTTTACTTTACGGATCTGATTCGAATTAGCCTAGTTCGATCCGAATTCGATTCGTTGACATGACCTAATCATACGAACACAAACTCATATACAACTAGAATTATGAACTTGGAGAGGATTGTGGGAATTAGTGAGAAAAGCATCATTAAGTGCAGCTTTAAGAGCACCATTAGCTGGTTGGTTTGATGGAAGTTGATTATGTAAGCAGGATTAGTGGTGGGGTTGTGAGCTCTTTTTCTTTTCTTGGGTGTGGTTTGATGGCCCACATGAAAGGCCATCACATGAGGAGATGAGAGGAGGGCTACATTACCTCATCATTCTCATCTCATCTCATTTCATCCCCACTACTATTTAATAGTACAATTATTGAAGAGAAGGGCAGGGGGGAGAAAGAGGAGATTTAAAGGAGAGCAGCTGATCATTTGAAAATCCTGATGTGGAGCTGATCACAGCCGTCACTTTGCATACCAGTCAGTCTGAGTGTGGCTGATCTGTTGGGACTGGGTGCAACGGACGGTTGTGATCAGATGCCACATCAGAATGGTCTTATCTGGATGGAAAAACTGGAGGGCTGAGAAGCATTTTCAGTGAGGAGAGGCAGAGAGATAAAGAGGTCACATCCTGGTGAAAGCCACCCATAACCACACAGGAAGGGAATGATTGTCCACACTCAAGCAACATTTTTACCCAACAAAAGGGTCACCTTTCCCCCATCTAACCCCTCTCTCTCTCTCTCCCCCCGAGAGAGAGAGAGAGAGAGAGAGGTGGGGGGACTGGGGAGGGATTAGAGAGAGAGAGAGAGGCCCACCCATTTGTACCCGTAAATTTCGGATGAGTAGGCTAAAAAACATGCAGCTGATGCTCTCACATGGGGGGGTGGTTGGCTTGGTTCCCCTCATCTCTCCCCCCATCAGACAACTTTCTCACCAGTCCCTAGTGTTCTTGTTTTGTGCTGCACAACACAAAAGAGTGGTTGGAGGATACCAAATTGTTTGATAGAAATTAAGAAGGGTATCACCACACACTCACATACACACATATCCCTCTGAGTCCTCTCTAGACTTGTAATGGAAGTCACTAGGGACAGATGTAGACATGTGAGTCTTGATCTAATGATTAGATCTTTCAATGAACCGGATCGGACCGGATTTTGATCTAAATCCGATCCGTTAAGTCGTATATTGAATTGGGTTTTTTTTTTTTAATCTCATCATCTGCTAACGGTCCGAATCCGATGACCTGTTTATTTATCAAAACAGATCTGAATTTATATCAATCCGATCCGCTAAGAATCCTATCCTATAATCTTTAACATAATATATTATGTTTTATTATCCGTTAGATTAGATTACTTTAGATCTAGGGCTCTAGCGATAAACCCAAAAAAAGATTCTCATGTTTTTGATCAAGACTAATACTTTATTTTAGCCCTCTCGAGTCATGAGTCCAGAATCGACTACTCTTCTGCAAATTCAACGCTTAACAGTGTAGGCATGTTAATGTACCGGCTTTCGATCCGAATCTGATCACCCTGTTAATTTACTTAACGGATCGAAATTAGGTAGAGCCTAATCCGATCCGATAGATGGTTCTTGTGCTAATGACCCATCTAAACTGATATGTTTCTGTATCAAACATGCAAAACAAAGTCTCATTGCATTGAGGTCCACCATTGGCCGTGGCTGCATGGTTTGAGAGAGAGGAAAGTTGAGAAGGACAGAGCCCGACAAATACCACATGGGAGCTGAATCAGTGGTGAGGTCCGGTGGTGGGGGTGGGAGATTTGGAGGAAAGCTGCCCCAAAGGTGGAGATATCCCTCTTGAATCATGACATGGTGCAAACCTTCCCCTCCTCCAAAGGGTAGGACATGCAGTAAAAACATAACACACGTGGGTCCACCTCCCATGCAAACATAGAGAGAGAGAGAGAGAATAGTTGGAACATATGGAGGTGAAAGGCACTAGAGAAGGCATTGAAGCCAATCATGGAGGGATTTTGATTTTGTGCTGGTTGTGGGCCCCAAACCTCTTTATTTTTCATTTTATTTTCCAGTCCTGTGTAAGACACAGTCGGAGTAAGTGACAAATTAAATGAGTGCTGTCATTGACGGTGAGCTTTGTTGAATCAGTCATGTGGCTTCTCAGGAGAGAGAGAGAGAGAGAGAGAGAGAGAGAGAGAGAGAGAGAGAGAGAGAGAGAGAGAGAGAGAGAGAAGAGAGAGAGAGAGAGAGAGAGAGAGAGAGAGAGAGAGAGAGAGAGAGAGAGAGAGAGAGGCTAAATGTGTAACAAAAAGTCACTGTCATTAGATAAATTGTTTATGCTCGGAATGAGTTATTTGCACAATTGTGAATGTTAAACGAAAGCGATACAATGTTATTTTTGATGGAGACATGAATGTCATTGGAATTATGTATGAAAGTTTTATCTGATATGGTCATTAAGGGGGACTTAGTGACAGGTCTATGGTCAAAAGAACAATTACCCTAAAGTTTTAATTGTAAAGAAAAAAATTTCATTCATTGTACTTTAAATTTAGGGTTCATGACACTTCTTTTTAAAACTAAATACAATCCTAAATCCGAAGATCTATAGATCAATCCCTATACCCCAGGTCTAGATATCCAAAACCGAACCCCCCCCCCCCCCCTTTTGTATCTACTGCTCGCAATCGCCTTGCTATTGCAGCTTGAGAGAAATGAAAGAAAGGGGAGGCCGATAATGAGGATATTTTGGGCTTTTGGTATCCATTGTTATCTGACTGATCTTTTGACCAGGCAAGGGACCTTAGTCAAAATTCATCTTCTTCCCGTCCTTTTCATCCCCACCGATCGATTGTCAGGGACCTTAGCCACATTAACCCTTAAATTAATCATAATTAAAATGTAGAATATTGAATACTATTTTTCCAAACCACCGCTGCTTAGAACAGTCGGTAGTGGTACCCCTACTTGTGGCCTGTGGTCACGGGTTCGATGTCCGTCATCAGTCGACTTATGTCGACTCAGCTTGCGTGACAATTTTGATTGGTGCCTTCTCACCCTGGCCGGGGGCCTGATACCCAGCTAGTAGGATGGGGGCTTGGAGGTGTTATGGCCTGACTCGAAATATATATCTAAGACCTAAGATTAAATTTTATAAGACGATAACAAGACACACAACATTCAATGGTTTGGAATGTTGGACAATAAATAGAGCTCAAGCCCATAATGAGTTAAACAAGGATGACGATGTTGAGATGGTCCAGACAGTTGTCCCTCAACTACAATCCATGCAAGAATTTTTGCACCTCACTTAAGAAATAGGGAGAGATTTAAGGAGTCTGTTAGAGTGTTCTTTAATTTTTACTTCATAAATCCTAAACCCTAAACCCTACCTACATGGCAGCTAAAGGCCTCATGAATAAGAAAAGCACCTAAGAGCCCGTTTGGAGATGCTCTAACACTTACCACGATAGAGGCCTTCGATCCAAGGTGAACCGCCTTTATGCAGATGCACCTGAGAGGCACAAATTCATTCTCATTGATACCTTCTTTTTTTGGTTCAGAGAAGAGTTGAGGGAGGGAGTGGGGTCACAACCGGACCCCCAGGAGGCACTACATGTTGACGCTGCAAATGAAAGGCCCTCCACCAATGGCCGGGACACAAACAGTCACTCGATGAAGAAAACCAGACCACCAACAAATGGTAAACCAACCAGCTTGCCCACTATTAAGGGGATACCGGGGCCTCTCCAGCGAGCACCCCACCGGTGGGAACCCACACCTATCACCAGACATTCGACGAGGTTAACAAAACCAACCAAAAGGAACAAACATGTGCTCATACCAGTAAACCAAAAAAGGACAAACCCAAAGTTAGATCAGTAGCTCGATCCACCACCACCACCAGCTCTAGCAAAGAGGAATGGGTTGCACGAGCCACCCCGATCAGCCACAAACTAGCGTTGCCGCCTCAAACCACTAGAAGCCGTCACCAATCAGCGGAGGGGGGGGGGGGGGGGGGGGGGGGGGAACCAAGGCAAATTCTTGCCGGGTCCAGGAACAACCAAATCCAGCTGCAACCGGCTGAACGCTATCGATCCGAGGGCGAAAGCTGTCAAACCGAGCTGAAGGGCTCTCGCACAATCAGATCATCGATCACAAAATGTCGAACAAAATGGGGGAGACCCCTATGTACAGGGGAGGGAGAAGGGTCAGCTTCGACCCATAGGGAGATGCTGAACCGGATTTTCTAGCCTCCTCAGCGCCACCCACTGGCGCCCAGAGAGGTCGGGGGGGGGGGGGGGGGGGGTGACCTAACCATACCACAGCAAGAAAAAGGGGGGAAAAGGGAAACGACGCTTCGGCCTTAGGTGATTCGTAGTTACTTGTTGATTGATGCTCTGTCATTGAATATCTTCAAACTCTTCTAATCAGGGCCACACAACACATGTGGGGCTCCTAGCGAGCTGAGCTTCGCTTGATCGAGGTCTCAGGCGGTGCAGGGGCTAACTCACGAGCTCACGAATATTTTTTTTTTGGAAGGACCACCCTAGTAGTCGTTATATCACCTGTTATTGTGCTGGCACAAGATAGAAAACAATACTTGAGGAACTAATACGGAATTACATGTGTAGTTCACCTTGAGGTTTCATTTTACTGCCATAAATCTTCCTTATGTTAATAATAGCAAATAGTTTTACCCAATTAGTTTTACATGATGTCAACAAGCAAATCTAATAAATAAGAACACTACCCTTGCTCAAAAAAAATTAAAAAAACCAGAAATGTTTGAATTTCTTTTTGAAAAGTGCAACATGAATTTGAGATAGAGGATGACTAATTGTATTTTCAGATTTTTTTATAAAAAAAATTATATATTTTTAAGTAATGGTAAAGTAGGGTTTTTTTTTACTGTTTTTTTTTATAATATCATATCAAATTATTTGCCTACCTAGGTATGGCTTAATGAAGGGTGGTTTTCTGCAAATAAAATAAAATCTCAGGGGAGATCAATGCAATATTTAAAAAGTTGAGTTGTCCAGGCACTCCAGATAGTGCAATTTTTTTTTTTTTTTTTTTGCGCAATTTGCTTTTTTGTGTTGATTTGTTGTAACAAATCAGCAACCTAATAGTACATCAGGTAAGATCTATAGCTTCAAGTTTAAGATTGTGAAATTGTAATTTATTTTTCTGCCATGACGTGTCCAAAATGATATTATGGAATGTAGGAGATACCTTAAGCAGCTCACTTATGTTCAGCCTCGACATGTGCTTTGAGAAGCAAACGTATTAGCACATCTGATTCCTGCCCACACCCGTGTTTGTAATACGGATTTTACTACCTGGTTAACCCCAGAGTTTATTCTTAAGCTTGTTTATAAGGACGTTATAGGCGAAAAAGAATATTCTTCTAACTCTTTTAACCAAGTGATTTTCTTTGGTCACGGGTGCCATGAATAGAACCTCCTCCTTAGTTTTCTCAAAATTAATCATTTGGCGTTTTCAACCGTGCCTAATAAATGAAGTTTTCCAGCTTCTTTCTTTTTTTCCTTCCTTTTTAACCGGACAATATAAAGCTTTCCGTGACATGCCCCACATCGATAATAGGAGTGAAGATCCTTGTCTTAATATACCCGATTATTCCCCTCAATAAGTATCTTTCGGGAGAAAACTCGGGTCGTCACATGTTATCAAAATTGGGAGTGGAACCCGCTCCGGGAGCTCCATCCGATTGTACCCTTTCTACGCTTGTCCCGTGTGAGGGGTAGGGTGTTGAGATTGTCCATGCCTAATGATTTAGTCCCACATCGGTACCGAAAGTAGGGATCCTTGTCTAAATAGACCCGATTACTCCTCTCCTCAATAGGTACCATTTGGGGAGGAACTTGGGTCATCACAATCAGATACTATCTGTAATTTGGGCATAACAGGCCAATTAATAGGCCCCCATTGATCCACAAACTTCTTTGAGGTTAAATCTCCATATGGTTAGGGGAGTTGTAATTACAGTTGCAGTTGTAATTACAACTACAAAGTAGTATTTTACCATAATTTTACTTTGGTTTCCCACGAGAGAGACCCTATACGATGGGGTTGTAGTCCGAACTGCCGCAGTTCGAACCACCGCGCCCCCAACCAATCGGACGCTTACTGAAGATTTGATTGAATCAGCAACACCCACAAAGAAGATTGAAGTTGGAAACCTTTTTTTTCTTCTTCCATTTCTATTAACTTTGTTCCACATGCTACAGTAGATTTAAAATAGGCAAAAGTAAAAAGAAAAAAAAACTAAAGAACAACAAACAGAAGGGAGGATAAGAGAGTGAAATCCCACTAGTCTGAACATCCCTTTCTCTCTCTACCCCCCCTCTCTCTCTCTCTCACCAAGACTCCCCTCCTTGGCTTAGTTTGTACTGCTGCTCCTGTTTCTTGCTGCTCCTCCTACATTGCTGTTGCTAATTCCTCTAGTGAGATCAATCAGTCTTTGCATGCTGTGCTGTCCTGTACTCCTCTCTGTCTTCTTCTCCACAGTATCCAAATGTTAAAACGGCAATTTGGTTCCCTTTTTTTTTTTTGGGTGAGTGCGGGTTGCAGTAAGTTGGTGGGTAGGGTGTCTAGCTACTACTAGTAATAACACAGTGCTGTATGCTGTAATGATTGATGAAGATGACTCCCTTCTCTCTCTTACTTCTCTCTCTACTTCTCTCTCGCTCTCCCTCTCCTTACACATAAACAAGAAGCTATAATAAAAATACAACAAAGAAAAGAAAACCCCCACTGTAGCTGTAGACTATCATGCCCTACTTCTCTCTTCTTCTTTTTGTGAAGCTCTCTCTCTCTCTCTCTCTCTCTCTCTCTCTCTCCTATC